>JAOSBK010000206.1:52887614-52916366 GCA_027568895.1 Erythroxylum shatona
TCTTTCTTATGAAGAAAGTAATTGATCTCATTAATTAAAGTATAGAGATACTTAAACTAATGTGTGGGTGATTATTAAAGAATAAGTCACTGAACTGACCCGATTATGAGAATTCCAAATGGAATATTACTTATATGTCTATGGACTATCTTATAATGATGTTTGTATAATTAATCATCAGATTTGAGATTATCAAGGTATCTAGTGTGAGAATTGTTGTGTTTTGATGCTACTTATTAATCTTCTAGGATAATTCTGTCAGTAGCAATTGGATGTAGTATGAACCATATGTAGATAGTTGAGTAAGTCGATAAAGGATTCGTCACTCTAAAGTAAATTAGAGAGAATATTCTACTGATCTTGATTAGTAATGATTTATGAAATTCTCTGGTCAGAGTGAATTGATATTTGAAAAGAAGTTCTCAAATTTCAATTGTAAATCAATTACTAATTAGGAGGAACGAACATAATTGGATGATAAGAGTAGACACTATATCTATACTCTGTCCAATAGAATATTGGATGACGACATGATTAAATTATACATTATAGCCATGCATGGACAGGTTAATTCAATTACTTTGACATTCCTAATATTTGAGTAATTATGACATGTTGTTAGACGTCAATCATGATTTATGATTATGAATTTTTTAATTAGAGATTTAAAATAAATTAAAAGTAGTTTTAATTTATCTAATTCTAATTGTGAATTAAAATTATAATTTATAATCATTGCCAATTTATTAAAAACCTAATGGGTCATACATCAAATAGCAATTTGTAAAAGAAAAATCAATTTAATTAAGTTGGACTTAATTATAAAGTTTGGGAAACTTTGGGAATCAAATATGAGATATTTGATTTTATTAAAATTAAATTAATTAAAATTAAGGAGTTTTAATTTTAATAAAAGACTATCTTGATTTTTCTATTTAAAGGAAAGAGCTTTATGAAAGTTAGCACTTTTGTCTTCTTCCTCCAAAGGCAGTTTGGAAATTGCTCTGTAGATATCATCAGAGGCTGGACAATTAGACAGCTCGTGATTGATCACTCAGAAAAAAAAGAGTCAAAATTTTTCTTCGAAAAGCGAACAAGGTACTATTTCTAAATCGGATTTGTTTTTATTCAAGTTTAATTAATTATCGGGATCCGCTCGGAATTCGTAAAAATTTTATTTTCCGCTGCGTCCGTGATTCGATCACAGTAGGATTCCAACACTTCGATAAGGGGGAGAATAAAGATTTCGCTTGATTTCTTATGAACATGATAAACCATATTCTAACTAATTAGATAACTCAAGCACTTCGGGCAAACAGAAGCAAATTTGAAGAGACATGGCTATTTGTCGAGAAAAATCAGTTCTTAGGTCCTATTAAGAGTAACCTTATTTGCTAGTCTTTAATTCTAACTTCTAACAACTAACCAATTGATATGATTGTATAAATAGATAGCATATAATTAGGGATCTTATGCTTATATAGTTTTGTTAATTGTATATAAATACCTCTTTGTATATCACTGAAATACACGAAATCCTTCGACATTCCTTTTCTGCTTTTTAATTCTTTATAGTATTAGAACTTCTTTTATAAAAAAAGAGTCAAATTTTCCAAAAAAAAATTTCAAAATTTATCTTGTAACCTTCTATCATCATATTCTGGGTTCTCACTTTGTGCCAAAAACAATTTGTCATATATCAAATTGTTCCTCTACTTAAATAGATCACAACCGTATCTTTTTACTTGACATTTCTCTTGTAGGTTTTTCCAGTAGTCCATCCAACTTGACTTCATTTACAGATGCTCTCACAGCATCTTATCTAACTATGGATCCACAAAATGACCATCCCTTATCAGAACCTATCCCCCCGCCACCAATGCTTCATCATACTAATCATGTATTCAACCTTACGTCTATCTTCATGATTTCTATATTTATTTCACTATTGGTTTATATATGATTGCTAGAAATTACCAACTAATTTTTTATATAAATTATTTATATATTATAATAGAAAATTTTAGAATTGTAAAAAAAAAAATTCGAAACATCGTGCAAGTTGACAACTTGAGAAATCCAGAATTTTCTTGTTGCAAGGTCGGTGAAGTATGCCTATAAATAGGCAATAGCATCATTATATTGTACCACTACAAAAAAAAGATAGCAAAGTGTGTCCTAAGTGTAGTGTGTGTCTGGGTTTCAAGTTTCATTCTTCTGTTTTTTTTTAAATCCTTCAGTGTTTTGAGTTTTATATTCGAGTCTTTTTATTAATAAAATTATCGTTATTTTTTTTAACAAGTGGTATCAAAGCCAGGTTGTGTCGTCTAGAGTCGTTGCTTCATTGTCCAAATTTTTATGATCAAGGATCGTGTCTTAACCGAAATTCTGCCAAAATTTAGTCACAATCTGAGATTGTGAAATTATTCGATCAGGGATCGAGTAATTATGATAGACATGAGCACCACTGTTAGTGGCATAGAAAAATTAAATTATAACAATTATAATACATAGAGGACTCGTATGCAGTTTTATCTACTAGGACAAGATTTATAGGGTATTGTTGGAGGAAACGAGAATCAACCTCCAACATTAGAAGAAGAGTTAAAGAAGTGAAAAATTAAAGCAGGTAAAGCCATGTATGTATTATCGGTGACGGTAGAACACGACATATTTCAGCAAATAAAGGATGCAAAGACACTGAAGGATGCATGGGACACTCTCGCCCAGTTGTATGCACGCACCAACGATGCCAGACTCCAGCACTTAGAGAACGAGTTATTGTTGATCTCGCAGTGCAACATGACTGTAAGTGAATATTTTACTAAAGTTAAATCTTTATGCCAAGAAATTTCTAAGTTAAAATCCTCCTAATGATATAACTGAAACAAGAATGAGAAGGATTATTGTACATGGGTTGCGCCCAGAATTTCTTGGTATTGTTACAGCTACTCGAGGTTAGGCAAAGGAATCAACCTTGACAGAGTTAGAAAATATCTTAGCCAATCAAGAAGCTTTAGTTAAACAAATGTCTAAAGGTTTTTATTAAAGAAGAAGACAAAGCCCTTTTCACTAATAAAGGAGGAAAAGGGAAAGTCACGAGAAGTAACATGACGAAGGAAACCTCAAGAGGTCAAGGAGGGTAGCGAGGCCACCAACGGAAAGGGAGCTTCAAGCAAGAGGGAGCTCGTCAAGGCCAAGATATAAGTTGTAACAATAAATAAAATACTCAAAAAGAAGACAGGTGTTATAATTGCAGAAGGAAGGGTCATTTCGCTCGAGACTACTGGAGGCCAAACATATAGAAGGAAATGCTGCCTTGTCAACGCAGCAGGATAGTGAAGAAGAATGGGATTTCCATGCATCATTTGCAGTAATAGAAAATCCTAAAGAAATAAGTGAGAAAAGTGGTGCAATATCAAAGGTGGAGATGGCATTCACGGCTGTAGGTGACAATCAAATCAACTATGAAGATTATTGGATCGTTGATTTTGGTTGCTCCAATCATATGACAGGTGACAAAAAGAAATTGATGGGGACATCAAAGTATAAAGGAGAGCAAGTGGTGATAACTTCCAATAATTCAAAATTACTAATAACACATATTGGCAGTACCATCGTAGTTCCTCGTTATAGTCAGCGGCCAGTGCAACTGCAGAATGTCTACCACGTGGAAGGTATGTCAAAAAATCTCCTATCAGTATCTCAAATGATATCAACAGGAAACTTTGTATTGTTCGGACCAAATGACGTCAAGATATACAAGGAGTTAAAAATTATCGGACGACCCATGATGGAAGGAAAAAGAGTGGAGTCTGTTTGTGTAATGTCAGCAGAAACAGCATACATAGATAAGACAAGGAAAATGAGACGGCTGATCTATGGCATGCAAGATTAGGACATGTAAGCTATGAGAAGCTAAAGGAGATAATAAAAAAATCAATGGTCAGAGGGCTTCCGAATCTAAATGTACGAGATGACATTGTATGTACGGGATGTATGTACGGAAAAGCACCCCTGGAGTTAATACACTCTAATGTATTTGGGCCAGTAAAGCAGCCGTCTGTCAGCCAGTTCAGGTACATGGTTACCTTTATAATGATTTCTCTAGATATGTGTGGGACGATTTTATGAGAGAAAATTCAGAGATACTGAGTAAGTTTGTTGAGTTCAAAGTGAAAGTTGAAAAGGAGATAGAGCGAATGATACAATGCCTTCACACAGATAATGGCGGAGAGTACACTTCAAAAAAAATCGAACAATATTTGCAACAACATAAGATCAGGAGGTAGCTGACTTGTCCAAGTACTCCACAAGAGAATGGAGTAGCAGAAAGAAAGAATCGTCACCTGGATAAGATAGGCAGAAGTATGCTACATGCAAAGAATGTACCAGCAAGGTTTTGGGTTGAAGGTATAAAGACAGCAGCGTATGTGATTAACAGATTACCTCAAGCAAAATTGGGGACCTCACCGTATAAAAAGCTTCGAAAGGTCAAACCCTCAGTAGGGTACTTTAAAGTGTTTAGCTGCGTATGATATGTATTTGTACCAGATCACCTACGTAACAAATTTGATAAAAGGTAATACGCTGCATATTTGTGGGATATGACAGCCATCGTAAAGGATGGAAGTGTTGTGACCCGACTATCGAACGATGCTACGTAAGCAGGAATGTTGTCTTTGATGAGGCGTCTTCTTGGTGGTTACCGCAAGCAGTATTATTACCAGATTCAAAAGAAATAGAGGAGCAGCTACAACAACGATTAGAAGAATCTACAGAGGTTGATAAGACTCAACCAATTGAAGAATCTAGAATTGATACTACGCAACCAAGTGAGGAAGAGTCCATGGAGATGAGGTTGTCAGAAGAGAAAAGGCTATGGCAAATAGGAATCCATCATGCAACTCTAGAAGAAATAAGGCCAAGTCAGATAGAGGACTTTGAAGAAGATGTTCAACAGCCACTGCCTCAACCACGAAGGTCAACTAAACAAAGAAAGCCAAATCCAAAGTATGCAAATGCAACAATAATAGAGGAAATTGGTCTGAAAGAGCCGACAAGTTATAAAGAAGCGTCACAAAGCAAAGAATGGCAACAAGCAATGGATGAGGAAATTCAAGCATTAAAACAAAATGAAACTTGGGATTTGGTGCTGAAGCCTGAAGGAGTAACACCCATCTCGTGTAAATGAGTCTATAAGAAAAAGACTCGACCAGATGGAACAGTTGAGAGATACAAGGCACGACTAGTGGCTCATGGTTTTTCACAGAAGTATGGGTTAGATTATGAGGAGACGTTTAGTCCAGTGGCAAAGATTACAACCGTGCTTCTAGCACTTGCCGCAAACAAGTCTTGGAGACTCTAATAGATGGATGTAGAGAACGCCTTTATACATGGAGAGTTAGACCAAGTGATTTATATGGAACAACCTGAAGGTTTTAAGAGTAAAGATTATCCAAACTACGTTTGCTAGTTGAAGAAGGCATTGTATGGTCTAAAGTCAGCACCACGAGCATGGTATGGTAAGATTGGAGAGTTCCTTGTTCAGAATGACTATAAGATGACACCTGTAGACTCAAGCTTATTCGTGAAGACACGAGGTAATAAGCAAGCCATAGTCGTGGTATACGTTGATGATTTAATCATCACAGGAGATGACGAAGGAGAGATACGAAAAATTTAAGAAAATCTCTCAGTTTGTTTCCAGATGAAAGAGTTGGATGAGTTGAAACACTTTCTTGGTTTAGAGGTGGAGAGCACAAAAGATGGATTGTTTTTATGCTAACAAAAATATGCACAAGATCTTCTAGAAAGATTTGGTATGTTAGACTGCAAGCCAATATCAACGCCAATGGAGGTAAATTCCAAACTTCGAGCTACGAAAGGAAAAGACTTACAAAATAATACGATGTACAAACAGGTTGTGAGCAGTCTATTCTATCTCACACTGACACGACCAGACATCACATTCTCAATTGGAGTTGTTAGCCGATATATGCAAAATCAAAAGAAGCCTCACTTGGAAGCAGTACGGAGAATCTTAAGGTATATCAAGAATACTATTGACTATAGTCTCTTATATAAGAGAGATAGTACGTGTCAGGTTAAAGGGTACTGCAAGCTGACTATGCTGGAGATTGTGATATCAGACGATCAACAAACGGATACATATTCAACATTGGCTTAGGAGCAATCTCTTGATGCAGTAAGAGACAATCAATGGTGTCTTTATCAAGTACAGAAGCCAAGTATAGAGCTGCAGCAATGGTAGCACAAGAATACACATGGCTTATACAGTTATTAAAAGATCTAAATCAATGAACATACTACTCGGTGGAGCTATTCTGTGATAACCAGTCAGTAATACGACTAGCGAAGAATCCAGTATTCTATGCACGGACAAAACACGTGGAGGTACATTATCATTAGATTTGAGAAAAAGTTCTCAAATGAGATATAAAAATGAAGTACATCAAAACAGAAGACCAAGTTGCAGATATATTCACAAAGGGTCTCAGCAGAACAAAACATGAAGAGTGTTGCGAGCAGCTTGGGATAATCTCAAAAAAAACTTTGAAGAGAAATTAGTTACTGAAGGGGAGCATTAGAAATCACCAACTAATTTTCAATATAAATTATTTAGATATTAGAATAGAAAATTCTAGATTTGTATTAAAAAAAATTTGGAAACATCGTGCAAGTTGGCAACTTGAGAAATCCATAATTTTCTTGCAGGTCGGTGAAGTATGCCTATAAATAGGCAATAGCACCATTATATTGTACCACTACAAAAAAAAAAGATAGCAAAGTGTGTCCTAAGTGTAATGTGTGTTTGGGTTTCAAGTTTCGTTCTTCTGTTTTTATTTTAAATACTTCGGTGTTTTGAGTTTTGTATTTGAGTCTTTTTATTAATAAAATTATCAGTTTTTTTTAACAATGACTTGCAACTATTGTGAGGCTAGTTCTAACCCTTTTATGGTAGCAAGTAATGACAAAAGAATTGTAACCATTTACACGTACAAATACTTAAGACTTGGTTGACTTACTCACAAGTAAGTCAGTAGTTGGTCGCAAATAGGTCTATAAAATCAAAAGTTGAGTGGATGAATCAGTAGAACGATACAGATCTTTGCTTTTGTAGCTAGATTTACCGTAGTTTGCAATCTCATTATTGTTTATATTAGCAAAAGATGGCATTTATTTCAAATAGATGTCAAGAATACCTTTCTTAATGGAGATCTCATAGAATAAATATACATGTAACCTCCTTTGGAATATAATCATCCTCCTAATAGGGTTTGTTATCTTTGCAAATTCTTGTATGGACTAAAACAAACTCTACGAGTCTAGTGTGCAAAATTTAGTTCTTCTATTGCACATCTTAGTTTTTAGTCCACCTCTTGTGATCGTACCTTGTTTCTTCACAAAACATATTAAGGGTACACTATTCTCATTCTTTATGTGGATGATATGATAATAACTAGTGATATCACACAAGGTGTCTCTACTCTTAAATCATTTATTCATCAACAATTTGAGATGAAAGATTTGGGTACCCTAATCTATTTTTTGGGAATTTGTATACAATCTATCAAAAGCAAAGTATGGTACTAATCTTATATCTCGAGCTGACATCATAACTAGCACTCCACTTGACTTTAATGAGTTCATTTCTATCTATGATGGGAATAAACTTAGTGATGGCATTCATTATCATCAATTAGTAGACATCCTTATCTATCTTTACTATCTCTTGACCAGATATTGCTCGTGTTGTTCACATCATGAGTGAATTCATGTATGTACCTTGTACCACTCACTTCTCTGTTATTCTTCATATATGGAGGCATATCCAAGTTACTATATTTCATGACCTTCTTTTTCACTACTCTTCCTGATTGGAGCTACAAGTCCATTATGGTATTGATTGGGTTCGGACCCAATGAATCGTCAATCTATCACTGATTGCTATTTCTTTCTGGAAATATCTCTCATTTCTTGGCATAGCGAAAATCAAACAATTGTCTCTCAATCCAGTATAGAAGCTGAATATAGAGCTCGTGTTGATACTACCTCTGAACTACTTTAGTTATGATGGCTACTTCAAAATATAGGTGTATCTTTCTCGGCCAGATTTCCTCTTTATTGTGATAATCATAGTGCCATACAAATTGCTCATAATAATGTCTTTCATGAATGAATCAATTAAATTGAAATAGATTGTCATTTCGTTTGACATCATGTTCTTTAAAGCACCATATAACTTGTTCCAATATCATTCCAGTCTTATAATGTATATATTTACTCATCCACCTCGACGCTTTGTAGATTTCGTTTTCAAACTTAAATTCTCATTTTCTATAACATATTGAGCAATGTTTTAAAAACAAGATTGGACCAATCAGAAATAGTTTGAACTGGCCAGTTGTTCGATTCGGTTTATATATATATATATAAAAACTGACCGGTTTATCTAAGAACCACTCAGAACTGGTTTTGTTGTATATAATTTCAAAAATCAAGAAAAACCACTCTTCAAGTCTTCACTTTGCTTCATTTTTTGGGTATCTCAGTTCTCTGTTTCTCCTTACTTCATTTTCTCCTTCACTTTTCTCTTATCATAGGTTACAAATACTAGCGGTTTGTTTGTTTTATCTCAAGAAACTTTCACTAATGGTTACACTCATTTCCATTCTTCTCTAAAAACTACTAAAATTGAATCATTTCATCAACCTAGATCTATAAATGATAATACCTGAGGAAGAAAACCCATCAAATGGCCACGTCCCAAGAAATATCCTCCCTAATGAGGCATGGGTGTGGCTCAACTCGAGCGTTTAAGACTACAAGAACGGAGAAATACATGTTCTACTATAGTTCAACTTTGTTTGGTATTCAAGTTTCAAATATGTTAAGAGATAAAGATAAGACGAGGCACATGTACAAGACCAATTCTTAAATTAGGGAAAATTAGAAGAAAAGAAAATAAGTGAAGCACAAGAGTGCTAAATGACCGTTTCTTCACAATAGCTTAAGCTGTTGTGTGAGGTCAACTTAATTGGTTTTATATATTTACTAACACATTCCTTCAAATAAAAGTCTTTTGGGTTTTAAACTTGCACAAACTCGCTCTACCTTGTGCTAAATAATAGGTGGTAAGATTTGAACTCAAGATCACTTAATTACAAAGTCCCTAATACCATGTTAAAGTTTCACTATAATAGTTTAAGTTGTTGTGTGAGCCTAACTTAATTGATTTTATATATTCCCTAACAAAGAGGGAAAAAGTGGGGGACTGGGCTTACTAGCTAGTGTGATAAAGATTAAACATTAAAGAATAAAGAGTGATGAAAGAAGATGAAGTGACATTGGGAAGATCCAGGAAGAGTAAGAAGAATAATCTAGAATAACTCAAGTTTACCTTTTAAATTTTGTCTATACATGCGTACCTTTAATTAATTGGTTAGAACTTACAAGAATTTATAATAACAAGTATGTTTTCTTTTTATTCTTGACAACATAAATTTTTATTTCAATAAAATTAATTAAATAAAATTATTGAAATAAAGTTTAATATTTTATTTTTCAAAAAATAATAGGTATTTTTTAGTTTGTGACAATATAAATGTTTTATTTTAGTAATAGAACCAAAATTATATTATTTTAATTAATTAAATTAAATCATTAAAATTAAATTTGGATCAAGTTTAATATTTTATTTTTCAAAATAATAACAAGTATATTTTATTTTTAGTCTATGAAAACATGAATTATTTATTTCATTAATCAAACAAAACTATATTATTTTAATTGATTAAATTAAATCATTAGAAATTAAGATTTGAGATCAAGTTTAATATTTTATTAATTAAATAAAATAATAGTACTTTAATCAATCATACTAAAGTCTCTTCCTTAATGATAAAGGCATTGCCAATTTCTAATTATTCTTGATTATCTTTAATTGATTTTTTAAGGAATAGAATATTAAATTACACTTTTTAATTATAATAATAATTTTTTACTTTTTTTACTTCTTATTTATTTTATACTAATTTTATAACAGATTTTGACTGATTTAACCTGCGTTTTGATTTTTAAAACATTGATCTTGAATTTAAGGATGGGTGTTAACATTAGTCTCATGTAATCTTATCCTTGATCTTAGTCTTTGATTTTAGCACCTAATAGTCAACGAATTGATATGATTGTGTAAATAGATAGCGTAAAATTAGGGATCTCATCCTTATTTAGTTAGGTTAACTGTATGTATTCTTTGCACATTTGATAGACACACTGAAATAGACAATTTTCTTCAACTTTCTCTCTCTCGTGTCTATTTTTTCAGGACCTGTGAGAAAAGGAGGAGAAGCCTACCGACTTGTTCCACCCAAATTTACAGTTTGGTGTCTATGTCATATTCCGCTTCCCTAGTTCGCATGGTGAACTTATCACTATCTTTTTCAGACGTGCGTTCACATTTCTTACCAACAAAACTATCAGCTATACATGCTTCTTCTTTGCTTCTCTATATCCATGTCACTTGGTTTTTTTTATTTAACATATGGTGTCGACAACAACACTACCATCACGTTCCAAATTTCCTACATGAGAACAATGCTTATTTTTTAATGGGAGAGGTTAACATTAAATATAACAATACACTAGAAAAAAATTAAGGGCCTGTTGTACCAACATTAACTGGGTTTAAAGATTAATAAATATCCATAACTATCACATTCAAGATGTACATATCCTGTAATACTAATTGATAAAGCAAGAGACACATGCGACATAATATGTAATTACTTTTGTATAATAACCCACGGACTGACTAATAGGAAAACTGGATTTGCATAACTTGATATTACCGCGGTGCTTATTTTATTTTGATAAGAAAAATTATGTTAAATTATGCAAAAGAAAGTGAGGTGCACTGAGTAGAAAACCTTCCGGCCTCTTTCCTAAGATTATTGTCGTATGTACAGTGTACACGGCTCAAATTGTCAAAGATTTCAACTGAACTGGACCCAATGAAAAGGACGTAGGTTATGTCCATTGTCATGTAGAACACATTGTACTAAAAGCCCAAGGCCCTGGTGTCGAGTACTGTGGACCACCTTGTGCACTATAAAAGGCCTCGAGACCCTTCAAGATTTGCACCACCAAAACAACAGCAATCGAATCAACAAAATGTCTCTCAAACACTTGACTTTAGTCTTCTTGTTCCTAATTGGTACAATGATTCTCTTCACTCCCCTATCTTTTGCTGATCTTGATCAAAAGCCTCGTAGAGGTCACCCAGGAAGGCCACCACCAGAACACCGAGGAGGCAAACCACCTCATGAACTTGAAGCAGAGAAACCATCAGAACTCGAGGGACACGATCACCCACATGAACCTCCAAAGCATAAAGGAAATAAACCACCACCAAAAAATAAGCCTCCTCATGATCGCCACCTTTTGGCAGAGGATTTAGAAGGTTACCATCGACCTCCAGGGGGCAAGAAGCCTCCACCAAAACGGCCTCCTCATGATCGCCACCTTGCAGAGGATTTAGAAGGTTACCATCGACCTCCAGGGGTCAAGAAGCCTCCACCAAAACAGCCTCCTCATGATCGCCACCTTTTGGCAGAGGACTTAGGAGGTTACCATCGACCTCCAAGCAAGAAGCGGCCTCCTCATGATCGCCACCTTTTGGAAGAGGACTTGGAAGGCTACCATGGAACTCCTAAGGGCAAGGGAAGGAAGCCTCCACCAAAACATGGACCTCCTCATGGCCACCTCTCGTCTGAGGATGTAGAGGGTCATCCAACAGATGTCGATCAATACCCTCATCGACCACCCTATAAGCCTCCACACAAACCTCCCCACAGGCCTCCGACAGCTAACTGAGTCATCATCCCATATATGACTGGGTTAGTTAAAATGCGTATGATGTATACTTAAAATAAGAGCTATATCTTGATAGTGTTATGGTTTCCCGTATGTCTGAGCGCTATCTTGTTGGAAAATAAACGCAAGATGTTATCGAAGCCCAGCGGAATGAATTTCCACAGAATGCTTGCGTCTATGCTTGTATTCGTAGACCTTGTACTTGGTTTGGCTAGTTATAGCTTATGAAAGTAGATGGATGTTCCGTGTTCGTTATCCAGAGATTCTTCTGTTTCCGTTTGAGAACTTAAGTTCGACAAACTCTGGCAGCCGCATGCAAATCCCAACTAGTACGACAAACTCTCATAAGGCATTTATAACTGATCTTAGCTGAGTCCAAATATAAAAATAAATAAGTGAGTCATATTTATTAAGTTACCTGAAACCAAAACCGTAGCCATGATCGAAGTCTTCTTTTATTAAATAAAACTATTTTATAAAAATAATATTTTATTATGTATGATATTAATAATTAGAATATTCACTAATCACTCCCGATAACCAACTTTTTTCTTCTTTTAGTTTATTCGGACATAGTGCCTAAAGTTTGTCGCCAACCACATATTCTAGTTCCTATCTCCGAACAGCCAGACATTGGGAAAACATATTGTCGAATAAAAACAATTGTGTGATATTGTGATAATACTAATATTCTCAACGCTTACACTCAAAGTAGAAAACTGAAAGACCGCCTCTTCCTGACTTAAAAGTTATCCGAGCTTAGTGTGGTCTATCATCAATATATCAAGCGGATAGACTTAACCTTTATTTGTAGGGCATTTCACCTGGAAAACCTTTTTTTTTATTTTCGTTACCCGAAAAGCTTTGAAGTAGAGATTCGTGAGTGTTTACCCAAAGGCTTACGTATTTTCAAAATAAATCAAGAAACTGGAAACAAGAACAGATACGTAAAGTGGTACTCTTATAAATTGGAAAATCATGGTAAACCGTACAGGTTCATACCAAACAAGTTTGAAGAATAAAGTGATAGGCTGCCATTTCATTTCAGAAAATTATTCACCTACTTAACCTGCTAGAAAGAATGTACATATTTAGTGGGAAAAATAAAATGCTTAGAAGCTTCAGGTATATATAAACTTAAAGTTGTAAAATGAATTATGGTGACATATCATAGCAATTACAATTACGGCAACAGCTTAGTATTGCAATTTGCTAGCCTCCTTTTTTTACGGTAATACAAATATTCTTTGATCTCAATGTAGCATTGGTAAACTACGCCTTGAATAGTGTTTTGCTAAGCTTCTATTACGTAGATTATTAGATAGTGAGAACCTTGGGTACATAATTTGTCGAGATAAGTTGTACCTAATTAGATCACCATGCTGATATTTTGGGTTGGGAAACAGAGACGCGCGGAGAAACAGCTTGGCTTTTTCAATGTGCTATCCTATTCGGCTATTCCTACCAACTAAAGAGTATTACAAGGACGAAATTTGTTAACATACTACTATAAGATGTACAAGTGGTTAAATGGCCTTTTTTTAATAGCAAATATCTACAACCTTTAGAATTAGATGGAAAAAGCCAAGTGTAGCTTGAACTGGTGTGAAAAATTAACAGGAATGAATGATTGAGTGATTGAATGATTGAGTGATCTCTTTAATGACTCTCGGAAAACAATTTGATAAATAATTTCAAAACAAAGAAAAAATTCAACCATTCAAATTTCTGATAAATTTAAATAAAATTCAAGTCAAAATATAAATTTTTGACTAAATTAAAACTAAGTATGATCAATTTTTTGTAATTATACATGATTATATATATATATATAATATTATCTAATGAGAATAAAATCTTTAAAAAATTTAATTTTTCATTTAATTGTGTTTTAAATTATAATCTTCAACTGTAATTATAGCCGTAATTTTATAACGAATATAATTTAGAGTGTAAAAATTTTAAAATTTGACAACAACCATTCAGGTGGGAACAACAAGTCTAAAGCCAAAAAGTCTAAGAGGGTTCGTCTTTTTTAGATTGACAGAGTTGAAACAAATATAGCTAGCAACCCGAATATGCTCTTTTGATACACGGATTTAATAATTCTTTGTTGATGACGCCATAAATAAGCAATAGAACCAAGATTTTAAATTTTAAATTATCAGTTATATTACGGGGTTATGAACATATTTAATAATTATAAAAGTTTTTTTTTAATTCGAAGAAACTCCGTAAGTAGGCCAAGTCGCATCACCCCGTTAAGCGAGCCAATTCAAAGTGGATGAGTCCACCTGCGAAACCAATCTTTTCTCTTGTAGGTTACGGCTGTAAACTCGAGATATTTATCTAGCGGATAGAGTTCAGGATAGATACGTGTTGAAATGGTAATCAGTACTCAGTTAACTTTTCAGCAATTCACGCTGGTAATAATTAATGTTTAGGGGAACGCTTCGGATAGCGTCTGGTGCGAGAAACAGAGATATAGATATTTAATTAACAATGGCTAGATGCAATCCAGTTTGATAAGTATTCTTTGGTATTTTGATTAAGTTTATAAGGATTTTTCCAGATTTTAATTAAGTAATAAATTAGTGAAATCTTATCCTAAGAATAATTTTTTATACTGGTAAATTTTCTAACTATTAAGAAGTGTTTTTTAAAATCATATTTAAAAATTATATATTCTTGAAAAAATTTTAGAAAATTTTAAAAAGTTTTACTCGTATATAATCTCAAGAGCCTTGAGAAGAATTTCAGAGAATTTTTTCAATCTGCAACTTAGATTATGAATAAAAACTAATTTTCGTTAATTATGAAACTAGGAAATGATTTGATGGGAGACTAGGCATAGAATTCGAATTGATTATGGTCCCTCAATTCGTCGCTGCCTTTTGAAATTTGCTCCACATGAATAATTTAATGTCTAGCGTGGAATATTGAATTTATAGCTAAAGTAGCTTTTTCTAAAGAACCAAATAAGAAATTAGAGAATATGGTGTACTGCACTATAGTTGTAGACTTTTTATAAAGTTATTAGCGATTAGGTTGACTTTGATTAGAGATGATAATGAGTGGTTTTGAAATAATTTTTAAAATTGAATTATCTAATTTGTTTATTAAAATTGTCATTGTGATATGTGAAAAGGATGTAAGCACTAAGATTTTGCTTTTGCAAAAGTTAGGAGGCTTTGAACACAAGTATGAAGTATCCATATGTTGGGCAACAATATTTAATGTACAATATATCTAATCATTCAAGCAACTCTTGGCAACTATCAGCTCACGGCATGGACGTCGTCTAGTGGAGGTTCACGCGACTTATGAAGTGTTATATTAATCTTAAACATGTTGGACATTTTTGCCCTTAAGGTTAAAGGCATTTTTGTCTTCTCCTTTTAAATGGACAGTTATTAATTGCAATTTTGGTTTTCAATAAATTACCGGTTAAGTTACGTAATTCAATCCCGAATAAGAGTAATAAAGTGGCCCAATAAATGATCTAAATTAATAAGTCAAAATTCGGGAGGAAAATGGATCCCTTTCAGTGTGGACCTAGTCCATATCGGCCTTGTGATAGGAAATCCCGATATGGAAGCTATATAAAGGTTAAGGTCTCCTGCAGTTACTCAGATCGTTCACGAGCATAAAGTTCTCTGACCTGTTAAGAGAGCTTGTGATTGAGGAAACTGTAGAATGGCCTAGACCGAACGACGGTGAACAACTTCCTCAACTGGCCCGAGAGAATCGGAGCTCGTTTGGATTGCGAAAACTGCTTCGGAAGTCAAAATGGACCCGAAATCAGGTATTCTGCATTTTCTTCGTTTTTACCCTTCTATGTTTGATCCTGGAGACGTAATAGGGTATATGTTACGTGTAACACGTGGTATCAAAGCGGTTACGTGATCGGATTGACGAAAAAAAAGTAGGTTTTTTGGTTTCCATTCATTACAATTTTCTTCGTTTTTTGATTCATTTTTCAACTTTTTTACGTAAATAATTGCGTAAAAGTAATATACATAAAGTTAGCTACGAAAAACGAGTCGAAAACGGGCCAAACGGAGCAAAAAATTGACTTTTGGATTGCCGAAAATCGCCCTCTCCGTCGGAGGGCGATGTAACGTCTGGCGCGTGCAACGCACGCTCCCGATGTTGCTACAGTGGACAAGGAAGGGCGGTACGATCACATCCCACCAAGTGGCACCACAGGAAGGGGGACGCATGTGGGGGGCGCTCCTACGGACATCGAACCGCGGACGTGTGCATGACACGTGCCACATCCGGCGTGACACATGGACCGATAGATTTGGGACACGTGCGCATGCGACGCACGCGCCACACAGTAGTCGCACATGTGCGTGTGGCCAGCGCTTGTTCTACATGCGCCAAGCCGCTGGTGCGCGCATCTATCTACGCGTGTGCAGAGCACACGCAGTCCGCTCGCACTCACACTGACGTGGGTGCCATGTCTGCCAGCTGTTGACGTCAGTCGTACGGCCTTGCTACAGTATTTTCAAAAAAAAGGAATTTTTCTAAATTCCCTTAAAGGTTCCCCGAGTCCTTTTGGGTCAGTTTACGGGTTCGGGAAAATTTTTAAAGTTGTTTTAAAATTTTTTTGGATTTATTATGTTGGTAATTCTATTCCGGAAAAGTTTTAAAACTTATCAAAGCTAATTTTGAGTGTATTCGTACTTCGAACAACACATGAAGGAGACACTTAAGGTCTAATGTCTCAAGCGGTACGTTCGGTATCGGAAAGTACGATAAACACTTTTATTGAGATATTTTGTTTTTTTAAATTCTCAAATAAAGTTTAAAGACAATGTTTTCAGTGTTAGTATGTGTTTAATTGATTGTGAATCTGGTTTATTCATTTATGACTGATTTTCACATACACTATGCCCATATAGAATGTGAGGATGACATAAAGTTGTATCCCTTGTGTGTGTGGACTTTTTAGGGTACTAATGAGAATGCAATCACCAAAGTGGCCTTTCGAGTCAATATTTTATATTGATCTGCTAACACGTTTAGGGATGTCTCTGATCTTATGTTTGGTTATTCTGCCCAAAGGTGTTGACCTTACATAATGTTTTGAGATCTTCATAAAGGCATTTGATAGAGGAAAACCGTTGCTTAAATGGTCTATTCACCCAAAGGTGGTAGTATCCTGAGAGTTGATGATTTGTACTCTGATCGCTTTTATGTGGGAATCTGATTGCATATATTATGTATTCAGCTCAAAGATGTTTCATAATATGTGTGGTTAGATTCTCATATGAGATACTTTAATGCTTTGAGTATCGTTGTTATCCTGCATATATACTGTTTTAACATTATCTTTTCTATTTTTCAGTCACCTTCTCAATCAATAATAATGTTGTCACCGTTGAAACCTTGAACGGTTTCAACTTCAAGAAGTGGAAGAAGAACATAGATTTCGCATTAGAGATAGCGGATATTAGTATGACCATGCCTGTAGAGAGGCCTTCCCCACTTACAGATGTCAGCTCAGAAGCTAACAAAGCAGCAATGGCGACCTAGGAAAGGTCAAATAGACTGTGCTATTTGACCATTAGGTGGTCAATATCGGATCATCTGTTGAGTGGATTGCCAACACAACAATAGCTCGTGAGTTCATGGACGGTATATCCCAGAGGTACAAGGTCTCTTCTTATGCTGAGCAGAGTGCCTTGGTCAAGAAACTTTTCTCCATAAGGTACACTGGAGAGGGGGGCGTCCGAGAATATATCATCCGGATGGTGCACCTTTAGAGTAGGCTGAAGGCACTAGATATAATAATTCAGGACTCGCTGATAGTGCATCTGGCATTAAATACTCTTTCTAAGGAGTTTGAGATATTGGCCACCTCCTACATCTCTCAGGATGAGAATTGGGACGTTAATGCTTTAATTTCCCGGTGTGCTACAACATAAGAGAAGATCAGGAGCTCTTCTCATTCAACTATGTATGCAACCACGAAGGGTAAGGGGAAGGGTAAACCCCAATAGTCTAAAGGTAAGGATAAGGGTACGAAATCCAAACCCTCTCCTCAGAATCAGAGTAGGCAGTCTAACGTTGCGAAGGGCCCACAAGACCTTAAGAACATGAGATGCTTCTTCTGTAAAAAGAAGGGGCATAGGAAGTCTGAGTGCCAGAAGTACAAGTTGTGGTTGGCCAAGCAGGATCCGTCAGGTAACTCCTCGGCTTTCACGATTCATGAATCCGATGTTGCTATAACTACATCAAGTTCTTGGTGGTTAGATAGTGGAGCTTCTAACCATGTTGCTTCCACAATGCAGGGATTCAGATCCAGGAGAAGGCCGACCAAGGGGGAGGAGAAGCTGATGGTCAGCAATAATGAAGAGGTAGACGTTTTGTACGTGGGAGATGTTGGATTAAACCTTGATACAGGGTTTGTCCTGGTTTTACGAGACACGTTTTATATACCGTCTTGTAGACGGAATCTGATCTCTGTATCAGTTTTGGATAAAGAAGGTTTTTGTTTTGTATTTGATAATACAGTTGTAAATATTTCTATCAATACAAAACATATTGGTACTGCCTTCTTATCATATGGGTTATATAGAATATGTCTAACTCCTAATGAAATGTATGCTTCTTCATTTGTTGTTAAGCCTGTTACTCGAAAGAGAACCCGCATAAAGGAAACATCATACATGTTGTGGCATAAACATCTTGGCCACATTTCCAGAGAAAGGGTTGAGAGATTGATAAAGGATAACATTCTCCCGACTCTAGACTTCAGTGATCTGGAGACATGTGTCGATTGTTGTAGGGGTAAGTTGACCAAGATAAAGATAAAGGGGTCAACCCACGCTTTTGGTTTATTGGACCTCATACATACAGATGTTAGTGGTCCTTATACAGTCGCGTTGTGCAATGTTAGGTACTTCCTGACATTTATAAATGATTATTCCCGTTATGGCTATGTGTTCTTGCTTAAAGAGAAGTCTGAAGTTCTTGACAAGTTTAAGATCTTTAAGACTGAAGTTGAGAACTAGTTGGGAAAATCAATAAAGATTGTCAGATCTGATAGAGGAGGGGAATACTATGGCAAATATGGAGTTGCAGGACAAGAAAAAGGTCCGTTTTCCAAGTATTTGGAATCAGCTGGAATAGTGGCTCAGTTCACTATGCCAGGTAGTCCTGAGCAAAATGGTGTGGCTGAAAGGCGTAATATCACCCTGAAGGACATGATGAGGTCAATGCAGAGTAGGACTAACCTACCCGAATACTTGTGGGGTGAAGCCATCAAGACAGCATTACACATCTTGAACAAAGTCCCGAGCAAATTAGTGTCAAAGACGCCTTTTGAACTTTGGGTTGGAAGGAAGCCAAGTCTTGCACACATTCGTGTGTGGGGCTGCCCTGCTGAGGTAAGGCTATATAATCCTCATGAAAATAAATTACAACCTCGTTCGACTCATTGCTATTTTGTAGGTTATCCTGACCACTCTAAGGGCTACAGATTTTTCTGTAGAGAAGGAGGAGCCAGAATAGTGGAGTCACAGACGACAAAGTTTCTGGAACACGACATCTACGATGAAGGAGGATCTTCGCATCCTCCAGTAGATAGTAGGAAGGATACTACAATCATTGTGTGTCCACAGCCTGTCATACAGTCTGCTTCGGTGGATGTAGGCTCTGGTACCGTGCCTATGCAGGTACAAGAACCTACTCCTCTTCAGGAGGAGGTTTCTGAGGTACAAGAGCCCATGCAGTTGCATAGATCCACTAGAGAGAGGCGCCCTGCTATCTCATCGGACTATATAGTCTATTTAGGTGAACATGACTATGATATAGGACATGTTGTGGATCCAGTGACTTTTACAGAAGTCGTTTCTAGACCTCATGCGGATAGGTGGTGGGAAGCAATGAAGGATGAGATGCAATCGATGAGGTATAATAAAGTGTGGGAGTTTATTGATTTACCTCAACATTGCAGGCCTGTTAGTTGCAAGTGGGTGTTTAAGACCAAAAAGGACACATAGGGGCAAGTTAAGCGGTTTAAGGCTCGTCTTGTTGCCAGAGGATTCTCTCATAGGGAGGGAATTGACTTTAATGTCACATTCTCTCCTGTGTCCTCGAAGGATGCATTTAGAGTGATGATGGCAATAGTAGCTCATTATGATATGGAGCTGCACCAGATGGACGTTAAAACCGCTTTCTTGAATGGTGACCTTTATGAAGAGGTCTATATGGAGCAACCTGAAGGTTTTCAGGATTAAGAAGCAACTGAAAAGATCTGTAAGTTGAATAAATCAATATATGGTTTGAAGCAAGCTTCCAAACAATGGTACCTGAAGTTTGATGAGGTTTTGACCTCATTGGGCTTTGTGGAAAACAAAGTCGAAAGATGCTTATACTATAAGGTCAGGGCAAGCAAAGTCATCTTAATACTTCTGTATGTCGATGATATCTTGCTCGCGTCGAATGATTTGACCATGTTGCATGAAGTAAAGCGACTTTTGGCCAAACATTTTGACATGAAGGATTTAGGTGAAGCATCTTTTGTTCTCGGTATACAGATTCATCGAGACAGATCTCAACACACATTGAGCCTCTCGCAAAATGCATACATTGAGCGAGTGCTACAAAGGTTTAATATGGCTGATTGTAGACCTATTGTAGCACCCATCTCTCGTGGAGAGAAATTATCTTTGGCACAGTGTCCAAAGAATGCAGTTGAGAGGGAGGCTATGAGGAACATTTTGTTCGCTAGTGCAGTAGGTAGCTTGATGTATGCACAAGTATGCACTAGACCGGATATTGCATTTGTCGTTGGACTGCTAGGTCGATATCAGGCAAACCCTGGTATGGACCATTGGCATGCAGTCAAAAGAGTGTTGAGATATCTGAAGGGTACCAAGGACTATTCGTTGACATACAGGAAAGTCGACAATTGCTGTACGGCTGATGTCAGCATGATGTCAGCTGCGACGTGGCAACCCATGTCAGTGCGCGTGCAATGCGACGCACACCCGCCAGCCACGCGCACACGGGCGACCACTGTACGACGCGTGCATCAGACGATCCAACATGTGTCCCAAATCTGTAGGTTCACGTGTTGGGCCGGATGCGGCGCGTGTCACGCATGCGCCAACGGTTCGATGCCCGTGGGTGTGCGGGCCGCTTGAGACGCCTGCATTGCACGCGCCACACGCGTCCTCCAGCGTGCGGTGCCACATGGCGGGACGTGATTGGCGCATGCAACCACCGCCTCTTCCTCGCTACTGTAGCAACGTTGGGCGCGTGCAACGCTGCATCGCCCTCCGCTGTGGGGGGCGATTTCCGGTGGCTTACAAATCAGTTTTTTGCTCCGTTTGGACCGTTTTCGACCGGTTTTCCGTAACTAACCACATGTACACTACTTTTACGCAATTGTTTACGTAAAAAAGCAGAAAAACGAATCAAAAAATGGAGAAAACTGTAATGGATGGAAATCGAAAAACCTTCGTTTCCCGTCAACCTGATCACGTAACCGCTCTGATACCACGTGTAATGCGTAGCACAGACCTTATTACGCACCCAGGATCAAACATGAATGGGTAAAAATGAAGGAAATGTGGAATACCTGATTTCTGCTCCATTCCGACTTCCGAAGCAGTTTTCGCCATCCAAACGAGCTTTGATCTTCCCGGGCCAGTTGAGGAAGTTGTTCACCGTCGTCCGCTCTAGGTCTTTCTACAGTTTACTTAACCACGAGCTCTCTTAACGGGTCAGAGAACTTAACGCTCGTGAATTACTTAAGTAACTGCAGGAGACCTTAACCTTTATATAGCTTCCATATCGAGCTTTCCCATCACAAGGCCGATATGGTTCAGGTCCACACTGAAGGGGATCCATTTTCCTCTTGGACTTCGACCCATTAATTTAGATCGATTGTTGGGCCACTTTATTACTCTTATCCGGATCGAATTACGTAATTTAATCGATAAGTTATTGAAAAACCAAAAATACAATTAATGATTGTCCATTTACAAAGAGATGGACACAAATGCCCTTAATAGTAAGGGCAAGAATGTCCAACATAGTAATCTGTCTAAATACAGAAGTTTTATCTTCAAGTTGAATCTCCCAACATCACAATTTACAAGTTCACCAATGTTTGCCATATTTTCCGATATGAGAGTTGTGATAGGTTTTTGCTCAGAGTTAAAGCATTTCTTTCTTTTCACATGGGTTGAACAGTTATGCACAATGCTTTTAAAACTGGATCAGACCGGTTGGTTCCACCGTAATAACTATGAATTGGCCTGATTTTTGATCCGGTTTAAGTTGATAATCTCTTATAAGAAGAAATGACCGGTTAAGTAATAAACCGGATGGTTTTATGAAAAAACCGACCCAAAATTGGCCGATTCTTAAAAGACCCGTAGAGCTGTTTGAAAATCTGTCAAAATATAGGATCCACCAACAAATTTTACACACCAACCAATGAATGCTTAGTTGAAGTTGTTCTTTTCTTTTAGAGTTAGAAACTGTCTGCCCCAAAATTTTCATTTTCTTTTCAATTCTTTTATACAATTTAATTAAAAAATTATATTTTATTTATTTCTTTATATTTTAATTAAAAATTTTGATTAAAAATTATTATTTTAAAAAATAAATTAATATTTTCATTTATTTAATCTCACTAATAAATTGTTCATCAAAATTTAGGTTTTTTTTTTATCTCTCTATACTTTAATTAAAATTAAAATTATTATTGTTAAAAACTAATTATTATTTTATTATAAATTTGTTTAATAAATTGAATTATTAATTAATATATATACGTAATTTTGCTCAAGATAATTTAAAAAGGTGTTAATATATAATATTTAAACTATAAATAATTATGTTTAAAGGATATTAGAAAAAGTTAAAATAAAGTTAGAGTTTCTTTAACCATTTTCTTTAAACATAATTTTTATGTTTATTATTATTTTAAATTTATGTTATATTCAATCTTAGTTTAAATTATTAAATTTAATATTAGTTTATTAAATATTAATAGACATTATTAATACATTTTTATTTCAATTAAGTATTTTATTTTCTACTATATTTTTCTTTTTCTTATAAATTTTACTTCCTATTTATTATAAACCAATTTTATAGTAGTTTAAGACCTGGTGAACCTTTAATCTTTTACCTGACCAATTTAATTTTTAATCCGGTTTTTAAAACATTAAACATGCAAATAGCTGCTGTAGAACCTCCTGCACTTCTTATATTCATTATCTCCTCCTACTCCTACCAGATTGCAACCGTAATCATCAAAGTAAGCTGCTTTTTCTTCAATGCCTAAAACTATACCTAAAGACTGCTCAACAAATTTGGACTTATTACGTTTGACCATCAATTCTAAGAAAGTTGTATCCTCTCTATGTGCCTCCATATATCTGAATCAAAGTTTACTTGAACATGGGACGCCAGCTTAAATAGAAAATTCTTTCAAGGTGGAAAGGCTTCATGTTTTCAAAGTAATTTCTTACGATTTTAAAATATTTCTAAATAAGAATACCGTAGTTGAATACCTCTAATTCCGCAATCTAATGAACGAAAAGGTAAAAGCAATGCGAGCATTTTCACTTTGAAATGCACAACTTGGAATTTCTGGAAATGAGCTATTACATAGGCTCTTTCAATGACCAAGAATATTGGAGTGCCTTTACAAGCATTAATACATCTTATTTCATATAACAACCACTAAGTTGCATCCACTGATTTTGCTTTGGTGAATGTCAAATCAACCAAAAATAATTAATCTACTCAAAATATTTACATAGCATAATAGAGTAAGGTTGTCTTCTCAAGGAATAGTAGTTTATCTCTTTTAAACAATTAGGTAAAAAAAGATGTTTGAAAATTATGTTAAAACGCACTATTAAAATTATAAAAAATGAATTGATTTGAAATTCAATAAAACAAACTTCTAGTTAAAGGAATTTATTTCCACCTTGATTCATTCAATTGATTATTGATGCAAAAGTAATTTAATATAATCATGAATAAATTGGTTATAATTATTAAGAACAGATCTATAATATCCAATATTTCCTTACCTTGTATGGTAATCACGAATAGATCGAATAGTTACTCCCTAATCGAAAAACAACCCAAAGGCAGCTTGTAGGATTTAACATTTCGACAGCCTTAAAATCTAAAAAGAATCCAATTCTAACCAATAAACTCAACATATGGTTTATTGCAATCATATTAATTAATTCCACGACATATATTAAACTTCTTAACGAGGAAATAAAATTATGTTGATTGCCACTTATTAAAATCAATAAGCAAATATGGATTCATCATTTTAATTTGCAATAGAATATTTCAGGATTATTAAATATATGCATCTATTCAATAAAACCCAAAACCATCATAAAATTAATAAATTCAGGAAATAATTAAATATCCATGCATAATTGAATTCAAATAAATCTATTCGATCTCACAATTAATTTAGAATCAAAGTTTTAATATAATCCTCTAACTAGAATAAAAAAATAGTTACTAGCTATTGAAAAGAAATAACATATTAAAATTATTCAAAAGAAAAAAATCATTCTTATGGAAGAAGCTCGGAGAAGAAAAACTTTGTAGGGCTTACCGGTGAAAAAAACCTCCAAAATATTACACCCATGTTCTCTCACTTGATAGCAAAAGGTGGAACCTGGCATAAACGTTTCCAAAAAAATAGTTGCTACCGCATGTTGCCCTTCTCAGATGCCTACCTATTGCCTCCCCCAAAAAGACATCTTATATCTTTTTAAAATAAAAAAACCCTTCTCACATTTTAAATTGTCCAGCCTTAAAACGCACCCCCTGTCCACTATGTTTTGGATTACTCCCTTATGTTGCAACATTTTGCTATATGTTTTCTCTTTTTGTTTTGTCGTTTCACCTGTTCTTATTTTCTCTGCTATGCTCCTCTGCGTTTTGTCTATGCTCTCTTCTCCTATGTGTGGTCGTTTTGTCTCTCCTTAGCTGTGATCTCTTTTAACTGCTGCATGTTTTGGTCATTCCATCTGCTGTGTATTTTCTACTCTTGTGTTTTGCCTTTTTCTCTACTGTCGTTTTATTCTTTTTAATGGTTGATGCGTTTGCTGTTATGCGTTTTTAATTCCCAACTGGCAAGATGCTTCTCTTTTCCTTTGCTGTGTCGTTTTTATCCTCTTTGTTGCTGGAGTTCCACTCTTCTGTTGTTGTTGTTTTGTTTTTAAATCATTTTGCATATTTTTACTACTTTTTTTCCAAAATAGCTCTATATTTCTTAACCTTCAAAAATAATGAAAAAACACCATAATCATAACAATATCTATCTAATATACTTAAAAAATACTCCAAATTAATATGTAAATTAATAATCTATCAAACTCCCCCCACACCTAAACTGTAGCACCCCACCCTCTTGAGATGCGTACCCGACATCTTGAGTGATGTCCGAGTGCGTACCCTATAAAGGTGGCATGCTAGAACGGTCAAACTCTCAAAAACTTAGTATAATTTTTTTTGCACAAGCATATGCAGAAATCAATAATCACATCAGGCCCACTTTATTCATAAACTTTTTCAATCATAGCAATACAATCATCAGAATTTCAATAGCAATTTGGGCCCATTACCAATACAAAATGCTTATAGTCATAATTTCATTACATTGCAAAATCATTTATAAACATTTCCAATTTGGAAAGTTATTACAAATAGAAATATTCGAATACACAAGTTACAACAATTGCGGAAGACTCAATTCGATACACAAATAAGAAAATACAAATGCAGACGCAAACTGATCCCGACCTCTACCTCTTTCTTTAATATAGTGGCTATACTCTCGTTTTCCTAATGGAGTAATTCTTCTGAGCCTGAAAAATATTGCAAATTTTGGGTGAGTTTTGTGAACTCAGTAAGTGACCATCCTCGATGGCTCACTCAATCACAAAACACATACAGATCATGCAATCGCTTAATTCACATCATTTCAAACATAATCAAATAGCATCACATATCATTTTGATCACTTGTTTCACAATTCACATTCAGAGTAGTCACACAGTTCATTTTGTTCATTTGAAGCATACATATCAATTTATATGCAATGCATATGAGACTCACTTTCAGTTATTACTTTGTTGTGACCGAGTGCCTATAACTGTCCCATTTCTATTGTGAATATTGAGCTCATTGATAATTGTTCCATTTCTATTATACATACCGGGTTCATTAATAACTGTCCTGTATCTGTTGGGGATACCGGGCTTATTTTACATAGTGAACCTTTGGCTTTTAATCACTTTCTGGGCTCCAAGCTCTTTTTTGATGGCTACTCCGGTCACAACTATCTTTATCTTTCATGCATTCATGTAATAAAATGCATCAATCTCATATTTTTAGTCAGTCACATGATCTCATTTACACATTCTCATATACATTCTCATCGGACCATGGTCCGACATTCAGAGATCACATTTAAAGGCACTTATTTCATCATGTTCATATACAAGTAACACTTCAATATCTTATTCATATATCACAATCATCGGATCTTCATTGTCCGGAATTCAACAATCAAATCACATTCATAATCATTCAATCCAAAACGTAAACAAACAAGCAATAAAGTAAGACCATCTAGGTCTACTCACAGAACACTCCAGAATAGTATTAGCTTCCATGATTTGGAAACGTCTGAATGCGGACGTTTATCCTGCACATCAAAATTATGCAATACACACATTGCACACACACATTAATAACTTTGCACAATTATAAGTATTCATTGATGCACACGTGTGTATATGGAATATGTACAATGCATGTTCATGACAATCTCGGTTATTATCAAATTTCACATTTTATCACATTCTCATTTTTAGCATCATTTGCTTTCATAAAATCAAATTCTCATTCAATTTAACTTTAACTTGGTATTCATTACTCATTTCCTTTGAATCACAACCACAATCATATGGACCCCTTCATCTCCATTATACACATGAATTTGGAACTTTAATACCAACAATTCCTTCACTATTGTTATTCTAACATTATACGATCATACAATATCCAAACTCTCATTCTTTCTTATAAATTCTTCAAAATTCCAAACCTTTGAGTATATTTTCCATGATCAATTAGACAATGGAAATGAGGTAATTTGGAAAAAATTTCTTCTAATAACATGTTTCCTATTGTCTTAGGTTTCTAATAACACTAAGATCATTAGATTTGGTTCAACAATCAAAAAGTTATACTCCAAAAAATTTGGACCATTCCTTAACTATAATAGTATTCTATACCCAACTTCAAGTCAGATTCTGAAACTATGGAGACAGAAATGGAATTTGATTTCTTCATAATAACTATATCTGTATGTCTCTATTTTAATCTAAATTGAGAACCATTCCATTTGGATAACTAAATTACAAGTTACGCCTAAAATACCGAAGCATATTCAGTGAAAATACTACAGTTATCATTTTCCAGAACTCCTCATCAATTCTGTCCAAAATTCATCAATTAATCTCTCCCAAATTATTTCATATGGTTATAATTTTTTATGTAGATGAATATCAATGTGTTACGAGTCCAATGGTTCAAGTCTCATGTCATTTGGAGGTCAAGAGAAGAAGTTATGTTCAAAAGAGTGAAGGATGTTCACACCAATCTACTTCAGTAAGCATCCAATGTCACGATCGTGCATAAGCACGATCGTGAGATTCAAGTTAAATCAGAAAGTGCTTTTCCAGACTTATCCAAAAAGTCACGATCGTGTAGAAACACAATTGTGCAACCCCTCTTTTTGTTCTCCAAATTCAAGCACTGTAGAGTCCCTCCTTTTCAAAACAAACTTTCGGGTCAAACTTTCATAGCAATTTTGACAAGGCAAATAAAGGATTTAGGAAAAACACTCTTCTAAACAGTTATTCCTTTATGTATTAAGTTTGAAATGAAATCAATTTCATACAATTTGGTTCGATATTCTGCAAGGTATGCTAGAAAAACTACATACTGTTCCAAATCATAATAGAATCCACAAACTTAACTTTGAGCTAAATTTTGAAACTCTTAGAGACAGAATTCAATTTCAATTCCTTCATGAAAAATATATCCATACGTCTGTAGTTTAATATAAACTTAAAATCATCCCATGTGGATGTCTATAGACCAAGATATGGCAAAAATACAGATGCATGTTCAGTGGAAACACTGCATCTAAATATGTCTAGCACACTTCAGCAATGTTCATCTCTAACTCTAATTCATCTCTACATCTTAAAACATCTCTTTTGCTTAGTCTATCTCTTCTAGATTATTTCCTCAATATTTTCTCTTTATTCTTACTTGTATTTTGACTCAACTCAAACACAAACAAATCACAAATCCATGATTAAACATAAACATCAAAAACAGAATCTATTCATGCATATCCTTCACATTTTTCTGCATTTCTTCTTTCATTTTTCTGCACTCTTCTGATGCACCTTTTCATTGATCTTTCAAACTAAAAAATTATTTCATCTCTATCTTAAGACATCTTGATCATCAAATATTCGAAAACCACACACCCATATTTTCATCTTAAACCCACGATGTTCATGAAAATTAACCATTTTCTCATGATCATGTAATGACAAATAAATCACTAAATTGATTCATATTTCTACCACTCATAAGGATCGATAATGTTGGGCCCCGAACTTGGAACCCAACCTCTTGCTTACTCATGAAACGTGAACATACATATGGACAAAACGCAGAATCAAAAGCGAAAGGAATACGGATAGGATTATCGAATACGAACTTGGAAACAAAACATGCAAATGAAGATAGATC
>JAOSBK010000206.1:52939171-52972276 GCA_027568895.1 Erythroxylum shatona
TCGAGAGAGCAACAGATGTGCGGACTGGCTCGCCACCCAAGCAGTTCATTCCACCCTCGGTGTCCATTTTTTTGATGTACCACCCACCGGGTGTCATAGTATCCTCCTAGAGGATAGATCGGGGATCTGTTTCCCTAGACTCACTTTGTAATCGGTGTACCCTTATTTTCCCTTTATAAAAAAAAAAAAAAAAACGTACGAGTCTGCCTTAACTTTAGCCGAAATTATTGATTATTTGAGAATAAATAACTTGACGCAAATTCTATCGTTTGTCAAAAATACAAAAAGAAAAAACACTCATTTGTCAGCTTCTCACAGGGCAATGTTTCAGACAATAGTTCACTTAATTGTTCAAAAAATATTATAATTTAATATTTTAAAATAATTCTCATATGTTATTAAATATTTATATACATATTTTTAGAATATTTCTAGTGTTAATGTAAACATACTAATAAAAATTTATATTTATTTAATGAAATATAATTTTTTAAATTATAAGAAAATTTTTAAGAATAAATTAAATTAAAAAATCTATATGTCCACAATACATACCAAAAGTCCTGCAAGCATTGAATTGCTCTGGCTCCGCATTGGATGTCCCACAATATCAACCGTAAATTTCAGCCATAAATTGTAAGAATATATTCCACAAAGTCCTTTGATAACGTGGGCACAACTCTATTTTGTGGAGCTCATTTCATCCCAAGTTAAACTAAAACAGGTGTGAACACTGTTTCTGTAGTTAGGACTTTTAGTGATTGAGTAATAAATTCAGACTTATGTGTGAACTAACCACGATCATGTAGCTTTTTTGTCAAGCCTTCATACCGCAAAGTACACATTGAGGCAAAACACAAAAGTTGCGTTGTTGCAAAATTGTTCTAGTGCCTAAAACTAATCCAATCTGGAACATTAAGAGTCCTAACGCTCTCATACATTACTTGATATAGTTGCACGAGTGATCCTTAAATTTGAGATAAGATGATAATTTGCTCTTTTAGGCTACGTTTGGATGGAAGTTTATTAATGGAATAAAATATAATGTAATATTATTCTATCGTTTTGGTGAAGGATTTATAATAGAATGAAATGAGATGAGATAGAAGATAATGATTTTATATTACATCATATTTTATCCTAAATAGTACAAATATAAAAACCTCCGATTTGGAAAGTTTGGGATAGAATATAAAATAATAAACAATTTTACATTATATCACATTATAAACCCCTCATCCAAATAACATTTCACCATATTACATTATGAACCCTTCCATATCTCCAAAATAATAATTTTCTAATATTATATTTATTTATAATTCATTCAATTCAATTCTATTTCATTTCATTCCACTAAAACCATTACATCTAACCAAATATAGTCTTAAGGATTATGCAACCATCTCTTAGGCTGAATTTGTCAAACAATTTATTTTGAAGTACATGCAAGAAGTAATGAATAATAATTTTTCTGTAAAAAAAGAAAGAACCTATCCATACTTTTAAAGTCATTAAGTAGTTATCCTAATTATAGAATACTTACAAGGCGATTACTGGACATAGCCTTTAAATTATACAAAGGTATGCGGATCAATTTAAATTATACAAGGCTTCTCTGGTATGCGCATGTCTCCAGCCCTTTATGTAAACAGTAAAGACCCAATAAGACATTGGATCAGGTTCTGTGGTTCAATCCATGTTCTTCCATTACAAACTAACCAGTCCATGAGGGATCTAAAATGTTTAGACCTCCACTTAAGCCCATCAAAGCTTGGGTTAGATGACAAGAGCAGTCCTAAAGTTTTGAGTCTTTTAGAAACATGAACAGGAGGAAAATCATGTGGCAGTTTTACTTCAAAATGCACTGTTTAGGAACCTCATAAGTTTTTACCGTGAACTTAAGCATATGAATACGTTTTCACCTGTAAAAGATTCTATACTTTTGTCACTATCAATTGTGACAGCCTCCACTCGTGCTTTGCTCCTTACGACAAATTCAAATTCACATTTTGAACTCATATATTCAGGTATCAGTCAAGCTAAACTTACCCCGCCAAAAACAAATTATTGAAAGAGAAGATCTCGAAAAACAAGACAAGTGCAAGGAATTGGAAAACACTGCAATCTCATGAAATCTTCATAAGAATACAAACTCGTCATGCTCCTTTGAATGTTGCTTTCAAGTCTATAAGAGATAAGATTTGAGAAAGGAATATTCCAATTCAATAAGATTTCAATTCCACCACATAAACCCTTTGCAGGAAAGCCAAGGTAACGTGATTCCTGTTAGTAAAATGACCAAAACATGCAAAGTGTGTATTATATAATTAGTTTGAGTCTATCATTTAGTTTTGAATATTAATTTATTTAAATTATATAATTTATAAATTATTAAATATACTTAATAATTTATTCACTCAACACAATTGAAAATAATAATTACAAAATTTATTAATATAAAAATAGCTAAATTTTTAATCTTTAGTCATAAATATAATTTGAATGTGTGAGTTAGGCTTGCCAAATATCTTAAAAGCATTTCAATGGGCGAACAAAAGGTGGTGGCAAAAAAGAAAGATATTGATTATAGAAATTTATTTATTGCACTCTTAAAAAGTGGAGGTGACTAATGATTACTGATTTAGATTCATTTGGTTAAAGGATAATCAATAAGACTGTCACTTTCCATAACATATTACTATATGACCAAATTCAGTTAACCATGTTGCTGCTGAAATTGACATGTTGTAGATGTAACCTTAGAATTGCAACTTTTTACAACTTCTAGAATACTAAAACTCAAGAAAATTTGCAAAGGCTTTGTTGAATTGACCCAAAAAACAATATTGACCACCCACGCCTACGCCTTTGTTCGTAATCCTTTTTGGAATAATCAAAAGTCACGTGCTAAATTTGAAAACGGTTTTTGTTCCTTCACAAGAGGTTGCTGGTTCTGGTTGCCTAACAAATTGCCGGTTTGATTACTGAATTATCAAACTCGAACCCCAGTTGGGTATTCCTCAACACAACACAGCAAGCTGGTTTTAAAAGGTTTCATACAATTATAACTAACTTTGTTGACTGGTACTACCATCAAAAGAAAAAGGAAACCTGAAAGAAATTTTCAGCCTCAAGCTTGCAATATTTGGTGGATGATATGTTTCAACACGAAACCAATACTGTCTTCAAAAAAGGTGGCAAATAGTGAACTTAATTTTTGAGAGACTATTAACTTAAGATTTTGAAAATTTAGATTGCAACCAATAAAAATTTTTAGTTTTAAAAATAATTGTTAATTTGTTTAATAATTTATTTAAAGATATAATTTACTTTTACATTGAAGCCGAGAGAATATAAATTTTCACACGAATTTTTCTTAGATAAGATGCATCATTAAATGTAAAGGAGAATATGCTATAGAATTGTAATTTGACACGAACAGTCGGTTGAGGGTAAGAAGCGGATCTGAATAATTTTCTAGTTGGTGGTGAGCCAAAGCTTCCTTACAGCCCTTTGGTCTTAAATCTCGATTTGAATCGAATTTTAAACATGTGGGAAATCAACTTTAAATAATTAAATTTAGTTCTCAATCAATTTTCAACATTCCTCAAACCATAATCAAGTCAATATCGAACAACGTACTCTAAAACTGCAGTATGTGATTAGCAAGCAGGAATTTCTTGTTCAAGTTTGTTCACTGAAGCCTCTTAACTGTTCTTACTACATACTTCATTCCAATCGTGTTCAATTATGCGATAAGTAAGCAGGAATTTCTTGTTCAATTTTGTTCACTGAAGACTCTAAACTTGAATATCTAGTAACAATTAATAGTCTTTTGGCAGTAAAACTGAGTAGAAATTCTCTTGCTACAAAATTTAATGAAGTGATTAGAATATGTTGATAAATATGTTTTAAAAGTGAATTAACAACTTAAGATTTAATAATTATATTGATTTTAAAAGATCATAACTTATATTTTGAATAAAATTTTAAGGTTTATCATATTTTAACTAATAACTTTTTGCTCTCTATTAAGTTTAAATATATTATCCAGACTAAATTTAAATTATTTATATCTTTTAAAATAATTTTTAATTTTATTTAAAAATATTTGTACATATATTTCTGTATTAATTAGAATTAGCAGTTACCAGTTCATAAATATTTGTATTTGTACTTATATATTATTCAATAAGATTTACGTGATGTTTTCTCTCTTTTTCAATGTTGTTATTTGGCTTTTGACAAACTGGAAATATGTAGCATGTGTTAAGCTTGTTTCATACGTTGTAAACACTACAGCTGCGAACAATTAATCGCTTCTTCGCATGGAAAAGCAGCTCCCATGTCCATTTCACTGAGCAGTGTTCCACTATATTGAGATTTCGTACTACGTGTGCAACCCTGACCTGTTTGATCCTTCTTGTATATGAAACAACGATATTGTGTGACATTCATGCCTGCCATTAAGCTTCGGAGAGGAGGAGTTTGATTATAAAATGTTCTATGTTGTTTGATCGATATTCAATACCATAACTTACAAGGAAAAAGAAAGTGAAAAAGAGAACGAAATAAGAAACGATTTCAAGAACCTAAATTTAATATACAATCGTTGCTACCACTACAAAATACAAATTGGCTCATGGCATGAGAACTAAAGAGGCGAGAAAAAAACAGGGCAAAAGCAGAGGATAGGAGAAAAATAAGAAGAAAAAAAAAACAAAGGATCCAAGCACAAGTAGTTTTGGTTCACCAATGACTAGCTTTCTCAGAAGAACTCAACAGTTCTTCCAAGTAGTCAGCACCTAAATCTTCAAGAACCACCACACTATCTACTCTCACATCTCTCTCTTTCTTTTTCCTGCTCACCATTTTCCTTCTCAGTGAGTGTTTTCTCTTAAGAGCAACAACAGGTGAGCAACCATCCTCATGGATATACTTGATGTCCTTGAGTGACTCTCTCACTCTCTCAACTGGAAAATTGAGTGTAGTCCCAGACCCTCTCATTGTAAAAGCTGCTTGATCATATGCCAAAGCAGCCGCCTCTGCACTGTCAAATGTACCTAACCATACCCTTATACCATGCCTAGTTGAATCCCTTATCTCCGCTGCAAATTTGCCCCACGGCCGCCGCCTTACGCCTCTGTAGGACTTTTCCTTCTTGGGACTTCCATTTGAGGTTGAACTAACCTCTTCTTCCTTGATAACTTGGCACGGAGAAGTTGTTGTTTTTGATGCTTCCTGAGTGGCCTCTGAGATTAGTCCAAAAAGAAGCATTTCCTCCGAATCGTTTTCGTTAAAAGGGAGACTCAGGCTGGTATGGTTGAAGGACTGGCTATAAAAGGATTCCGTGGAGCCGAAGGAAGATTCCGATGAGAAATCGGAATTTGGGGTCTGAAAAAAGGAGGAATCCATGAAAAGTCGTAGTTGTAGAGTGTTCCGTGTTACGCAAATATTGAAGCTGGGTTGGTGTCCTTTATATACCCAACTGAGCTAAGAAAAATAGTAAAGAAATAAAAAGATAGGAGTAAAGAGGGGTCTAAGCTAGCGGGTAAAACAAATATTAGCACATGCGCCAATTGACGGATGGCGGCCAGGTCAGAGTGGCAATCTCCGGTGACATCTGCGCTCTGCCTATCATTTCAATCTTTATCTTTGTAAGCTTAGGTGCATTGGTGGCTTGTCCGTATGTTACTTTTGTGCCTCCCTCCTACCATGACAGGACAAATCGCCAAATTAGCCCGCACGGATAGCTTGGTTGGCCAATTAATATGGTCAATTGGAACAAGGTCCAAGGATCGACTCCCAATAATAGGAGGTAGTGGATCGCTCTGTTAGAGGGCTGACCAAGATTAAACCGTGATTCAATCCCCCAGCGGTGATCGGGCCTGTAACTGAGGGCCCTTAAGGTTTGGGGATTAAACCTTTTGGAACAAGGACAAATCGCCAAAAAGTTAGAGAAATCCTGAAACACATTTATTAATTTCTATTTTATTAAAAAATGAATAATGGGTTGTGACATCTGCCTTTTAATTGTTTAATTAATTTAAATATAAAATTGCTATTTTTATAACATTATATTATGATAGACATAATAACTTACCCTCCTTTTGTCTTGATTAGCTTAAGCAATTGGAAAATAGCAACAATAATACTTTAATTTGAAGATTGCCACCTAAATTAAAGAAAAATAATTCATTACAGACATTCTTATTTACGAGTGAATAGTTTTTAAACTGCACAAGATTTTTATGGTAATAAAATCATAATTGTATGTATACATGTATGTAGCTTCTTTCAAATCCATTTATCATTCACCCATATGAACTTCATTATCGACCTAGATGAAAGGGCATGATACATTTAAGTCAATTCCTATTATGTATGTCCAAAATAATTAAATTATTACAGATTTTTTTAAAAGATTATTCGTCATAATTTTCTTCAAAAATGTTAGCTTTTTATAAATATAGTCATTTTCAAATTTTTATATTTTTTCTTTCATATGTACACTAAAGACACGTAGAAAAATTCTTTAATCAAGCACTGATGTAAATATTGAACCCTAATATGATGAGGTACAATACTCTAATATTGTTATCTACCAAATTGACTCTTAAAAACCAATACAAACTTTGTAAGTTATCAACATTCTTTCAAATAATTTTAGGTCCAATTAAACTTCAATTATTAGAATTCTCACAAAAGTCTGACTGAGGTTATGTTCTTATAGATGCTCGATAGCAATGAGAACCTTCTGAATTCTGCTCCTTAAATGGGCTACAAATTAGTGAAGTCAATACTATTATCACTCGTTAGGGATGAGATTCTTCGAATTAAGCTAGACGGGGAGAATGATGAATTGCTGAAGAAGTTCTAATCACGAAACAAAGTAACACTCAAATGTATAAAATTGAGGATTTGAGGAGATTGATTATAATGTTCAGGTTGTCGAGCACTAAGCGTCAATCTCGTTAACATACTTTGATGAGCTTCCGTTTTCAACATCAAATTATCAAAGTTGAGCTGGATTTGTCTCGGCAGTTTCTCTGCAATTGCTATGTATAGTTGATAACTGAAACAGAATGCATAAAAGAAAAGAAAAAAAAGTCATAGAGGGATATAATATTTTTCGTATTCCGTCGTATTCAAAGCTTTTTTGCTACTTATATAAGCAACAATGTAATAATATTAATATTAAAAATATCAGATAAAAATATGATTATTAATTTAAAATATTAAAAATAAAAGAAATAATCAACTACAGCAAACAAATGAAAGTAAGATTAAAAGATAAAAAAATCAAATATTATTAATAATCTCTTCATTAAAATGAAAACTCGTAAACTTTAATTTATTTGTATAGGTTGTTACTGATATGAATATCTGATATGAATATCAGTTACTGATATGAATGTCTGATATTCATATCGTCTATGGAATGTACTAAAAACTCTCATTTATTATTTTGAACGTTAGCTGTATTATAGACTTGATTTTAGGCTTGTCAATTACCTTTCATTTAGGCCTTATTACATGCTTGTATACAAGGAAAATAGGACTGTATTTAAGCAGATGCTCTCTGCCTTTATCAAATACTGATATACAAAAATTCTTCAAACTCTTCTCTCTTCTCTTTATTTTACATAGGTCATTAGTAGTAATTCTCCAATTTGCACACTTCCTTTCTCAAAATTTAGAAGAGAATAGATTTGAAAAGTTTACTAAATAGATCAACCAAATGTTCTTCACTTACGCAATACTTCAAATAAATTGTTCCATTATTATTAGGATCTCTTAAAAAAATTAGTATTTCATGTTAATAAGCTTGCTTCTTACATGTAACACATAATTTAGAGAGAGCTTGATAGTTGAATTGTTATCATAAAAAATTTTAGCGGCTCTTACTTGCTTGAAATATAACTCTTCAATATTTTTTTTATTCAGATATCTTGACAAGTACAAATTGTTACAATAATAAATCAGGATCTTGCAATTAATTGGTTATTTTTTGGATGATCATGAAACATCCCCTATTCCCTTAATGACAATATGACCAATAGTGCTCCTTCTATCATCTTGATCTCTTATATAATTATTGTCAATAACTTGAAATAAATCTAACTTTTTTAAAACCCTTTTTGTAGAACAATCCAAAACTTTTAGTTTGATAACAAAGAATTCTTTTGGTAGCTAATAGATGCATTTCTTTTGGATTCTCCGTACATCTACTTATGAGGCATATAAAATGCATTATTTGTGGAACTTAAATACATCAGACTACTTATCATTTGTTTATAAAGTGTGTTGTCTGCTTTCTTTCCTCAATGATCTTTTTAAAGTTTTAAGCCAGATTCAATTAGAGTGTACATCAAGTTACAATTCTTCATTTAAAATCTATCTAAAATGTTTGGCACATACTTCTTTTTAACAAATAAAGATTCTATTACCAGACTGCATTACTTTTATGTCAACAAAGCAACGCATCATTATGAGTTCAAACATCTCAAATTCAACCATCATAGTCTTCTTGAACCCTTTAAACATAAAACTATCACTTCTAGTAAACGGAAGATGATATATATTTAAGAAAACAATGAGTATCTTTCTTTCATCTTTAAATTTAATAAAAAGTGTATGCTCATACAAATATTTATGAAGATCTTCTTTTAAGAAATAAACATCTATGCAACTATACTGAGCTCGTGGGGCTTGTTTTAATCTATAAAGAACTTTCTTTAATATATATGTACTTTATGCTTATTTCTAATTAGTAAAATAATAAGGTGGTGGATCAACAAGTACATATTCCTCTAAGTTTCCATGTAAAACAAGTTAATTTGATATCTAGTTAAAAGATAGACCATGAATTTTGTGCTACTAATATCATCACTAATCTAATCGTACCATATCTAGTTGTAGCTCTTAGTTACTAATCTTACCTTATACTTGTCAACTTTACCATTTTTCTTTGGTTTTGCTTTAAAGATCCATTTCACACCTATCCTATTGGAAGTTCAAATAAGTCCTAAATATTAATTCTTTTAATAGCTTCAATTTCTTCATCCATCGGCTTCCTTCATTTTGATTCTTTTACAACATTTTCAAAAATTGTGGGCTTACAATTTGATAACAAACCAATGATTGAGTCTTCCTTATGAATAATCTAAGTTATCTATGAGTCTTTCATATATAAAGGCCCGAAAAGAATACAATTTAGCTATTACATTAGCACTGTCTGGTATTTTTGGTCAAATATTTGGTAAATTTTTAGGTATAGAGATAGTAAGAATTTGTTGGTGTAGGGATTGTTACCTTTCTTCTTCAACTTCACTATCAAGGATGGCTGGTGCAAGTTGCTGCATTTCAATTTTATTTGGTTCTATCATCAAAATAGCGTGTTTATTAGTCATGATCTTTTAGTTAGCAGATTAAAAATTTTCTATGCCTTGGATGCTTTACTTACATTGAGAAAGACACACATTTTGCCTTTGATATCAAGTTTCTTCTTTTTTTACCGTGAACAGATATAAAGGTGAAGCAACCAAAAATTATAAAATGATATGTTGCTGATCTTTAGCTACTCCAAGCCTCCTCAGGGTCATTTCTTGAACAACAAAGGTAGGAATTCTATTAAGATATGAATGCTATAACTTACAGTTTCAGGCCAAAAGTTCTTTAAAAATTTTCTCTATTCTAAAAAGATTTTCACCAAGTTTAGTATACTTATATTTTTTTAATCTCTTTGATAAACTATTTCATTGTGGTGTATAAGTAGTTGTGAGCTCTCTTCAAATGCCAACAGTATAGGAAAAAAAAACTTTAAATTCTTTTGAACAATATTCTTAACCATGATTCATTCAAAGAGCTTTAAAGGTTTTTGTTATTTGATTCTCAATGCGTTTTAAATGCATTGAAAGATTATAATTTATCCTATAAAAGGAAAACCCAAGTTTTTTTAGTGTAATCGTAAATAAAATATTTACATATCTTGTATCATATTAAAAGATGTTATTATCAGACCACAACTACTGTTTGAATAAATGAGCTCTAGATATATTTTACTCTCCACAAGTTTTCTTTAAGTGACCTGAGAATGGAGTTATTACCACTAACACATTTTTTATAACCTTATGAATGAATGGTAGTTTGAGGAAGACCAATCATTATTTTTTTGGTTGGAGAATTTTTAATCAACTAATATTCAAACATTTTATATAGAAAATGCCAAAGCTATGAAGGATGTTGAGAAACGAGGTGAATACAGTAAGAATAAATATGTATGAAAGAAAGAAATTAACAAGAAAATCTTTAACAAGGTTCAGTTAATTACTTGTGCTTACATTCTCGAGAACCAATACCAACTAATTTCACCATATTAATTAATAACTCGCTTGAAAATTACAGATTTTCTCTATATGTAGACAGTAGACTAGGGTTACATAATTATAGTTAATTATAAACTTTAGGTCATATAGTTCTACACAAATAGCCCCTTACAAAATTTAACCAAACTTAACTATGATTATAATAAGTTCTAAAGTTCTCCCAGAGTTTGAAGTCCACCAAAAATATGTGTTTAGAAAGGTTGTCTATCGCTGTTAGGAATCCCACATCGGACAACTATGAAAGCATTCAACAATTTATAATAGTGTACAAACCTCCCCCTCTTGAACTAGCTTTTAGGGGGTAGTTAGGCCTTTATGACATGGTATCAAAGCCAGTTTGTCTCGATGATTTGGGGCGGAGCCTGGTTATGTCCCTTTGTCCAATATGTCCATCAGATGTCCAGTCTTGCTCTGGACTGAGGGAGTGTGTCAAGAATCCCACATCGGACAGCTATGAGAGCATTCAACAATTTATAATAGTGTGTAAACCTCCCGTTCTTGAGCTAGCTTTTGGAGGTGAGTTAGGCCTTTCTAATAATCATTGACATTACATATTCTCAAACTATGAATCTTCTTGTTTCTCTGCACACTAGGACTTGACATGAGACATAGTCATAATCTTACTACCTTCTCCAGATATAAGACACATTTGTGACACAACCGTGTCCTGTATTATATCTTTCTTCATATCACCTCCGCCATTTAGACATCTTAAGCTACACTCTGTCCTAAGTCGTATTAACCCAAAAACTTCTTAGAAAATAGTCATATTCTTCTTACAACACTTTAAGATCGGATCTTTAATATATGATCCATACACAACAAAATGTCCTACACATTACCCATATACAAGGTTGAACACTTTCGATCTTAAGAGGAATAACATGTTGAAACTCATTTGGACGATAACAATAACTCACACTACAGCGAAGTTGACTTTTAGCTATGTTTTTTGGCAACAATTTGAAAATCGTCGCTAAAAGTCAGCTTTTAATGACAATTTATGAATTCATCTCCAAAAGTCCAACTTTTTGTGACATTTTAACGATTTGTCGCTAAAGGCTTAGCTTTTGCGACGACTTGGACGTTTCGTTGCTAAATGTCAAATATTTGGCAACACTTTGACGATTTCGTTGCCAAATGTTGAACTTTGGTGATGATTAGCGTAATCGTCACTAAACATTACAATAATGTTTGGCTACTTTTTTTGCTACGATTTTGGAAATTGTTGCGAAGAGTTGACATTTAGTGACTTCTCTGTCCAGGCTCCTTCTTGGACTCACTTTTTTTTTTGGAGATTATGGGTTCTATTCATTACCGTGAGGGTCTCACTAAGCTAGGCTTCATGTTGATGAAAAGTTAAGCGTTATGCCAGAAATTAGGCTTCTCTCTTCATCCTTTTATTTGCTTGTACTTTGTACTATACTCTCTCTCTCTCTCTCTGCATGTATTTATGTTTATATGTGAGTTTAGTGGTGTATGTTTGGTTTCGATCGAAAATTAAGGAAATGATGAAAAATTTTATAGATTATTAAACGAGTTGAATACTTCAATTTGATGCAAGAGAGAGAGAGAGATTGAGGGGAAGGTTCTGAATTTCAGTGCTCAGGACCTCTTCAACAAGGAATTGCAACTTGACACCAAGGCAGTTTCTTCTTTCGCTCCTTCTAACTCTTAAAACTTTTAACTCTAATTTCAATTTCTTGCATGTCTTAATCCTTTATTTTTCTATGTTCATCTTACAATCCACAGGTTTTCTACTTTGAAATCGGTGAAAATAGAAGGTGTCACTTCTTGAAGGTTTATTATTCAGATCCCCTTCCTTTTCTCCTCATTTTTCTTTTCTGGTTGTTGTATTAAGTTTTGGCCCTAAGCTTTGCACTATTGCTTCATTGTCCTAGCAATTATAGGTTACAGCAAGATGAAATGTTCAAAGTCTTTGTTGTTGACTTGAATACTTGGATTTTCTTCTACCTCTGTACCTTTCTTAAGGATTAGGATTGATAATAACTGTATACTATTATTCATCAGATCTCTATGTCAATGGGTATGGGTAATGTTAAAGATGGGGTTTGAATTCCACTTTTTTGAAATTAATCGTATGACTAGGGACATAAGTGACTAGTATGTACAAATTATCTTATTCTTATATTTACTATTTTTATTTTGTCCTCTGTTTGGTATTTAGATGTGATTAGTTTAACTAGAGTTATTAACCTGAGTGTGTGAATCTGTTTCAGGTTGAGGATTTTCAGAAGGATAAACTTGAATTAGAATCAGTTTTGGATATGTATGACAACAAATTTATGAAAACAGGTACATTATCAAAGAAGCATTGTGGAAATCTTTTCAGCAGTTGATAATCCCTTAGGGATATGCCTATGGTATTTATATGAATATACTATTAAGGAAGACTAAGCAGGTCCTTCCCCGTTTATACTCTAGCCAAAGTATAATATGTAGTTCCATAGTTGCAATAAATGAATGATTAATCATATTATTTGTGAATTAAACTTCTTACAAGGTGATTCTATGTGAATTATCTAAAAAATTTTCCATTAATGTCATAAAATTTGCATCTATTTCTATTTGCTCAGGGTCCTTTCAATCTTCTCGTCTAACTATTTTGTGCAAAGATTTGCTGGAGATAAATTTGAACGTAGGGCTAATGCTCAAGCTGAGGTCATAAGGAATGCATTGGATGAACATAGTCTAGGGTTAAAAATTTGAGCTGCTAATGAAGCTAAAGCTACATGCCAAGATAGGATGTATATTGCTAAAGCTGAAATAGCTCAATTGAGGACCAAACTGGAAACATTTGAATGGTTGATTTTATTATTCAAGTGTCTTTTCAACATCTATGAATAATTGAACTTATAATACGAGTAGTTTGCATTTCTTTATCATAATTACAGCAACAATATCAAGACATTTCCTTGGATTCTTTACCTAAAAATGTTTCGATTCTTGTGTTTGCATGAATGACCTTTTTTTCGCCTTGATAATCTATGTATCTAGTATCAGTTGTTACTAATTTAGGCACACTAAAAATACCAATTCGTTTATGAACTGGTTAATTTTTAATTATCAATACCTGTGATTTATTATTTTGAATGGCAATATTGTAAGGTGGCTGTCATTATCACTATAAGAAAACAACATAATTTGCAATGTTTAAAAAGCGTCACAAAATCTCAAAATACGTCACAGAATACAATTTACGACGTGTGTAGGCAAAAGGTTTCCGCAGCATTTTCCATAAAATGTCATAAAAAACACGAATATTTTGCGATGTTTTAAAAAAATGTCACTGAAAGACTGGTTTTTCCGTGATTTTTTTTGAATGTCATGGAAAGTTACATTCTGCAACATTTTTTGGAAACGTCACGGAAAGTCAACTTCTGCGACAAAAGTCAAATTCTGAACGTCGCTGAAAATCAAATTCTACGATGTCTTAAAAACGTTGTGGAAAGTCACATTGTCGTAGAATGTTGCTTTCTGTGACGTTTATACAAAAATGTTAAATATAGTATTATTTTTAATTATTATTTTTTCATTTTTGAAAATCATTTTAATTTAATAATTTTTTAGTTTTAATAATTATTTTTTAAAATACAAAATTTTTAAATCTTATTTGTTTAATAACTATTTAATATTTATTTATGAAATTTATTTATTTAATAATTATTCAATTTTTTAGTATATCATTAAAAAAAGTAATGTACAATATGTAAGTTCAAATACTTTGTCCTATCCCAATCTCAACTCACACACAATAACGAAATGTCTAATGTTTACATGAATTTTACTGTAATTTATAATATTATATATGCATCACAACCCTTAATAATTTTGATTGGACAAAAATTTATGTAAGTCAAGAGATACATATAACCTAATTCAAACTTAAATTTTGACTTTTTATGTTAACTTTAAAATTCTCTTAAAATTTGCATACAACAATGAAGAGAAAACAATAAAGGTTCAATTGCATGATAAGAATTTATTTATCATTGTTGTTGGTGGACTCTTCCAAAACAATATCACATTCATTCTCACCATTGCTTGTCTCTAAGCCCTCCAAATCGTTATTTAAATGTTGCTCTAAATTCAATAAAACATTATTTATTACATCAAATGTAATATCATTTCGATCTAAAAACTCTAAGGAGCATTCCTCGACTTCCATTGGAACTTCATCAGACTCCTCAACGTCATTTAAACCTTCTTAATTACTATGCAAAGGGATATCATACACGTCTAACTTCACATTCTTGTACAATCTGCCAATTTGGACCGAATAACAAATCTTCCACATAAAATACTTACTTTGCTTGGTTTGCCAAAATAAATGGTTCATCCTTGAACCAAAACTTAGTTACATTAATGCTTTTTATAACACTCAAAATAACATAAAACCTACCATTAAATCTTTTACATGACACAAATAAGGGCTGACTACTAGATTTATTTGCTCTAAATGGACTTCTATAGAGAATGATAAGGTAAAAATTCAACATGATATGGTGGATAGCTTTAAAAAACCCTTAAAATTAGAAGAATGTTGGCCTGCTTTTAAGTACTAGATGCACTTATCAGAAACAAAAACTCGATTTTTGCTTTTTTCTAACTACAGCTTAATAGAACACAAGCGTATGCAAATTATTCTGGAGCAGCTAATAAGATAATTCTCCTCTACTTGCCCCATGGAGACAACAGTCTCAAAATAAACAAATAATTAAAAGCTACAAAAGGAGATAGAGCTTAAAGAATAATTCCTATCTGTACTGCCATGAGAGCCAAAAGAATCAATCCAGTCATGCAAATTTTCTTTAACATTATCATTCCATGCTGCTTTAAAACCAGTAAGCTCATCTTGAGATAACAAAACAATTAGTTTTCCCATTAGAGACAATCCCATAACATATCAACTATCAATGGACATAACAAACCTTTATCTAAGTTGTGCAGAGTTTGCATGGTATCGATTTTACCCTCTACATTGAGTTTGCTCGTAACTGAATGGCCCTGAAGAGGTTGTAAAGAATATCCAACCCATTATAATACCAATATCATTTTTTAAGGCAGTAATATTATTCATAACTCTCAACTTTCTCCTTCTTTTTTGATCTATTTGTTTTAACCTGAGCTCAAAGGGATCATTTAATCTTTTAACATCCATGCAAATAGACATTAATCAAAACTAAGAACTGGATCACAGGATATCAACATTTGCTTCAGTAATTCAATAAGAAAATAAAAAAGGTATAAGCATATATTGCTTAATGAGTTGATTAAATTCCACACTTAGACGCTCTTGTAACAAACTCTTTCAAAGTCATGTAAAGTTGAGCTTATTTGAAAGAGTGTAAGGTAATAGCCACCACCTTGTCGTGTATGCCTTTGGAGATTCTATGGGTTGCTTGTCCTATTGTCTTGTCAGCTTCTTTGCTCTCCTCAATCAACACCTGTCACATAATCGCATTCTTAGAACAAAAAGCGAAAGCACCATGAAACCAATCAACTTAGACCAGGAAAATGCCACTGACTCCATCTATGCCCGTCTTTCTAGTTCGTGTAATAGTGTAATAGGCTCCATCTACACCACCATATGTTACATTGGAGGTCTAAGAACTAAAACTGTGAGTCTGTGGTTCTATTTGTGCTCTCTTATTATAACTTACTCCCATGATTCACTACCTTACTTGTCCTTTCAGCTGCATGAAGCACAAGTTTCAGCACTAAACAAAAATTGTGTATGATAGACAGAAAATTACGAATCACCACCATCGGAGTCATCATTAAGATGCTCAACTGATGGTTCTTTCCTTGAACTATCATGCTCTTTATGGTTGTTCTTCTTTTTCCCAGCATGTACTCCATTTTCTTTCTCACCATTAGAAGTTACTTCTTCTATAACTATTTCCTTCCCCTGACCATCACATGATTCACCACAATTTGCAGAACTCTGAGGTTGAAACTTACTCAATTCTAGTCCAAAAGGGCAAGTAATGAAAGGGTCTTCGAATGGATCCTTGCCTCCAAATAAGCTAGGCATTATACTAAAGCCACTAAAATTACCAAAAAGATTGCCTATACCATACAAATCATTTATACCTTCTCTTTCCCTCTGCATTTCGTATTCTCTATCCCTTCAAACATCACAAATGCACACAGATCACTAAAAAAATTCCTCGCACTAAAAAAGATCGATTACATACAAAGATTCCAAGTCTTTGTGTGCATTAACATTAAGTTCACGATCGATTCAAACATAATTTCATAACATTAAATACAAACACATGAAAATTTACACGTCATATCTCTCTTATCGACAAAAGTTTCTGATTCCAAGCGCTTGAAGAGACTTACTTGAAGAACAGAGTCGATCGTAATTCTACGACCAGAGGGTGTATCTTTCACCAACTGCCCGATATACAGTCTTGTCTTGTGCTTATCATGCAATAAGTAACAATCATAATACCCTAATGAAATTGATTAAAGAAATAAATCAAACTAATAGAGAAATTCACAAAATGACAAAGTTAGAGAAGGCGACAGACAGTTTCTAGCGATGGTCAGGCATGTCTTTTGGAGTGTCGAGGGTGTTAACGAGATGTCGAAAGGTGGAAACGGCAGCGTCTTGTTTACTATTGATCCTCGATGCCCTCAATGGCCAACCTGCCTCCATATCTTAAAAGCTTATTTTTCCTTTTAATTAAACTCAATTCAACTCAATTCCCCTCCCTCGAGAGAAAAGGAAAAACTGAATCTACTTTCTTGAGAAAGAGAACCAGAAAGTGGGTGTGTGGGTGTTGGGGAGGGAACTGAAATAGGAACAGGGAAGGGTACCTTTAAAGCAGAGAAAAGCTAAGAACACGTCGTGTGTTTTGATGCTTTCTTTCTTTCTTACAAGTTCTCAAAGAGAAAACAAGATGAAAGAATTTAGAAAACGTCGTGTGTTTTAAACGTCATTTTGTTACTGAAGACTTCAGCGACGTTTTATTCAACAAAATATCGCGGTTTCTATTTCCTGACATTTTATTGATAAAATGTCGCAAAAAGTCTTACAAATCCATGACGATTTCATAAAGCGTCGCGAATTGTGAAGAATTTTCATGAAACACTGCGGATTGTATTATTTTCTTGTAATGTATCTATTAGCTTAATTCTATTTTAAGTGAGGTGCTTATCTATGACATGTGGCTCTACCTATAATGCAAGTTTTTTTATTAATTATAATGTATAGCCATCTTATAAAAGTTATTTAGTTTTATTTAGACGTGACTGCATAGTGCAAAAAATGAGGGAGTGAATATAAATTGACACTTCTAGTTTTAGATCAGGATTAGTTAGAACTAAACTTTAAGCCTCTATTTTCTATATTAACTTCATCACATTAACAAATTCACTTATGTTCTTGCCTTACATAAGTCTCCTTTCTTATTGTTATAATTTCAAACGCTACTTCTTGTTATATAACTCTTCTGCATGATTTTGCTTTTCTAAAATTTTTTTCTACATTTGCACCCAAAATACGGTGCTTCTAGTTTCACTTAATTGTTCAATGTAACTATATATGAGATGTTCATAGTTGAACAAAAAAGTTTTTTGAATTAGTTAGCAATTACTTAAACCATAGTTTGTGGATCTTCAAAATAGATTATTTGATATTTCTAAATTCATGTTTTTGTTATTATCTTAGGGATAAATCACATATGTCTATGCTAACTGATTGTCTCTGTTGTTATGATCATGTTTTGTAAAATTTACAAACTGTCTTGTTTATGTAGATACATTAGCAAAAACACTTAGCAGGTACATGCTCTAAACAATTGGTGGAGATCAAATCTTTGGAGGTTCTAGTCACTTATGTTTCTTATATGATGGCTGAGATATGAAGTTGCTATCATCAACATGCATAAACCGACCTAGCCGTCCTAGGTACATTGTAATTTCTTTTTGTAATATCAAATTTATAATTTATAAATTGGTCTCTGTATTTATTTTTTATTTTTAAAAATTGTTAAAGTTGTAATTAAAATTTTGTATATGAAAAATATTCTTTTTATTGGTATAATTTAATGATATTTTACTTTTTATATAGAATGTTTCAAATTATTAATTATTTTTGTATCATAAATTAACAATAAAACAAGTCTAAATATTATATACAATAATATGATTAAAAATGTCACAAATTATTATAATCAACATGGGATAACATTTTTTTAATGTACATAGAAAAAACTATTAGTGACGATTAGTGAAAACTGTCACGTATAGTTTATCAACTATAGAGATTTCGCAGCATTTTTTACAACGAATATAAATCGCTGTAATGACTATTAGCGACAGCTTTGGGACTTTTAGTGATGATTTTTTTAGTAACCAAATGTGGTTTTTGTTGTAGTTGCATCTACAAGGATAATATAGTTCACAAACTTCTTTCTCAAGATTCATTTCATAACTCTTTTTCGATAATTGAATAACGATTAATAAATTGCTTTTCAACTCAGGAATATATAAGGCATTGGAAATTATTCCTCCAAAACCATTCTTAATTCTTATATCATTTCACTTTTTCCTATTACATTAATAGTAGAATAATCACTTAAACTTTTAATATAATGAAATTCTTCATTTAAGTAAGAGAAAGAAGCCTAATTTTCACAAATGTGATTACCGTAGACCGTAGTCTATATTATCTATATATTACACACCTAATTTTGGTTCCTTATTAACATGGACCGCCATTAAAAACTCTTATATTCTCCCGTGATATTATCAAAGTATTAATTTTTTTCAGAATCTTTTATTATATAACAATTAAATATAAGTAAGAAAATTTGTTATTTAAATTCATAATATTTTGATATTAAATATTGACATAACTATTAACTTGATTAGTCTTATTTTTAGTGATTATATATCAAATATGCATAATCATTAATTTTATTTATATTCTAATTCTTGTTTTTCATTTCCCTTCCTATTTGTTTATTTTGATTCTTTTACCATAAATTATATTATTCATAATCATATTTTAAATTGATGTGATATTTTAATAAATTTAATACTTTCTACCTTTTCCTCGTCTAAATTATTAAATAACAATATATATGTTAATTGTGTGTAATACATCTGCATTTATACTTTTGGTTTATCAGATACGTTTAACGAAATTCCATATATCGGGCAAAAACCCGTGAGATCTTCTAACAAAGGTTTTCTGAAGGGATGTCTAAAATTTGGAAGTTCTTCCGTTTATTTGTTGATTTGACGATGCGATTCTTTTATTTCATAAAAAAGGACTTTTATCATTTGTTGATCTGTTATTCTCTTGTGATAATATGATTGAAATTGGTAAGCTTCCTAGTAGCTTCATAGAAGTAAGGTTTAATTACGTTCACCATGTAATCGTGTTTCATATGAACTCACTTGGTAAAGTTCATAAATTGCTGCCAACTCAAAAAAACATTACCTTCCATGAGAAAGGATGACGCAAAGCCAAGAAAATATGGTCAAATTTTCTTCAAAATGTCTATAACAATTTCAATTGGTTGATATAAACAAATGCATAATACTTCTAAACCTATATAAAACGTAATTATCAATCACAATACCGAACATTGAAGGTCCAGGTACATGCCCCCTTCTTGAAGCGTAGTGAAATGATTTCAAGAGCATTTTAACCAAGAATTTAGATTTTGAACGTCTGAAAAAATAAATGATTATTATTCCAGGGAAAGCGACGGCTGTTAAGGTTGTAGTGAGTCCACGAGTGGGCCATGTTTTTGATATTTCAACAATTTCATACTCAAGTAGTTTCTGGGAAAATGTCTATTTGGGGATATGTATCCTTTTCGGGGTTTCGCTATTGTCAATATACAGGACAAAAAGTGACGTGGCGGAGCTGGAAATTCGTATGGGACAAATTAAGAGTAAACAATTCTTAATTTTATAATAGATTTCTTCTTTGGTTTCTTTTGGTTTTAAAGTTTTAACAAAATATCTAGCAAGGAGACGAGGGCAAGCACCTGCCTTTTGTCTGGCACATCGTACTATATGTAATCCTCCGATTTTATTTTTTCTTTAAAATGTGATTGTTTTGTCAACTTCAATCAATTTATATTATCAACAAGAATAAATGCTCTGAACCCGAGTGAATACAAGTGAATCACGTTACTTTTCTTGCACGCCGGGGTACTCTTTTCTAAGTTTGTTTCGTTGCTTCTGTTATGAAACCCATTTCTAGGGAAAGTAATTGCCAGATTTATATCGGAAAGATAACATAAAATAACTCAAATTTGATTTTTTAATTTTTATATGGATCGATTTTATGGATGTCCAATATGCATATATACATACTGCAAATACTATTTTCTCTTCAAAAAAGTTCCATACAAATATATTGATATAATTTGGTTGTAAGGCCAAATTATAGCTTTTTCTCTTCTGTTAGCAAATTTATAGGATTAAACTCTAATGAAACAAAACTTCCACTTGGAAGACAAATGATTGATGTTCATTGTTTCTTCTTCGAAATGACTCTTTCAGCAGAAATATCCATAAAAGTAAAAGTTAAGACAGAAAGATTTGCTAAAGAAATATATTCTACGAAGTTTTGAATGCATTTCGCATCATAGCTTAATTGCAAGAAGATGCATTCATAAAGAATGATATAGACGAACTTATTGTCCAATACAGAAGACCGGACCTCAAACGTGAGTTCTGGCCGTAAGGTCTTCCATAAAGTTATGATCAGATATCTTGTTCAAGTCTAGTCGCTTGTTTTTAGTGAGATTGTAATGAATTTCACAAGTTTTAAATGATTATAACTATTTATGCTTATGAAGCTCACAATTCTTCCTTTTCAAATCTACCCTTCCCGGTCTTCATGAACGACTTGTAGGAATTTAACATTTTCTATCATACCAAGAAAATTATTCTAAGAATTTTTCGTTTGTGATTTTTAAGAAAAGGCAGCCAAGAAATGTAGAAAGAAAGGTAAAATTTCACGTTGTAATTAAGATTTGAGAAATGTTATGATCCCTTTGGACTTTGGAGGGAAAGACAAAACAAGAACTACGTAGTTAATGAAGTATAATGGTCCTTGAGAAAAGACCAATCGGACATGTAAAGCGGCTTGTCCTTCTCGTATGTATTTACTTTCCATTTTGTGCCACGCTATGTGAGATGTTTTGGCGTTGTGAAGTGTGAACTTGTGACTTGTGAGTGGTCCTTTAACTTGTGATTTGTGAATCCTAACTCTATTCCCACTACCAGTGACCTGTGACCCCCCAAAAGAAAAAGAAACCATATATATACACAAACAAAAGGGGCCCAATCTTAAGCGATTGAAATTAATTTGAGATATGCAAAAGAAAATTGAGAGGTGGACTAAGTGGTTAGGCAAGCAATGATGCATACAGATTCATGGTACATAGTCCGGTTGATTGATTTGTCACATTACAACTTTTGTTACGCTAAGGTCCCCCACAAGCCCACAAGTTGCACCTTTAATTCCACATACTTATTTATCCTCTTCATTTTCACTCTTATCCCTTAAGCAGCCAAACTGACCTTTCGGTTACAATCTACACCCTTATCGTCAAGTTTTATTTTTTCTTATTCACTTCTGCCAACATTCACACGATTACTTTAGTTCTAAATCGTAAATGTATTATATGTCCTTGTTATGAGTCTTAAAAACTTCAAATTATTTCTCATGAAAAGATATGAAGAAAAAAGATATATTACACGATTAAAATAGATTTACTTATATCAATCTTTTATTTGCTTTGCTTTGGTTGCAATGTACAATGAAACTGAAATTGCAGATTTTGTTTCGGTGGAACCTTTCAAAATCACGGTCATGGTATAAATTAAATGTTATCATTTGGTGAAAATGTAATGGAAATATGATAATAAAAAAATCAAAAAGGGTGATAATACCTTTTTCTTGAAAATGTAATGGAAATACGATAATAAGAAAATTAAAAAGGGTGATAATACCTTTTTCCTAAAGTGATTAGGTTTTCTTTGCCTATAAAGTATGAGGCCTCTAAATTACAAATTCTATTTCAGTAGATACTGTCCCTTACTCGCAGATTTTTGTTCAGAAAAGAAAAACTTACTGTCTTACTAAAATTTAAAATTGTAGTTTTTAATTAGCACAAATACTATTTTTCATATGATGGCAGATCAAAGTCCCAGATATGTGGCATGATCTGTTAATCTTGTTGTTCAAAATTCTGCTTCTCTGCGGTCTTTAATGAAGGAGACATTTACTAAGCTTAAATCCATTATTGTTTAAGGTCATTTGATTTTACTTATAATTTTCTGTTATACTTTTTATTTTTAAATAAAAATAAAAACTTGTTTAATTATCAATATAAATATAGCTATATTTTTATTATTAATATTAAAAATAAATTTTTATTAGTAAAAAATTTAAATATTTTATTAAAATGATTATTTGTATTAATATTTAAATTATTAATAATTTTAATTAATTAAATATACAATATTAAATTAAATTATACATGATTTTATTAATAATTAATATCAAATAATTAACTAATAGATATTTAGTTGATACTAAATTAAATTATAAAAAAGTAGAAACATAAAATAAAAACTTTTTTTATAGTTTTTATAAATTATAAAAAAAAGAAGATATTGAAATCAAAAACAAAAACCACAGTTTCAAACAAATAGTTTTTTTTACTAAATTTTGAAACAAAAACATAAAACACAAATGGAAATAAACATGTCCTAAAAAATATATTTGGTGATTAATTGGAACTCTCTATTCCATATAATCATAATATAGATTCTTAAATCTATAAGATGACCGATGGACAATGTAACGATGTTGTTAAGTTACTTAATCTTAACAAAAAATATCATAAACATTGCAAGCTCAAAATGTAAAATATAATTTGAGATAAATTGTAAGATTACAATGTATGTCCTAACTACCACCTTTAGAATAATTAATCATATAACAAAATTGTTTCTTATTTGTTTAAATAAATGATATCTTGTTCATAATATTGTAATTATTTAATAGTTGCTTCAACAACTATTTCTAGTCATTTTTATCTTTGCAAAGAATTGAAGATTGTAAATATGGAATGCATGAAAATAGCTTTATAAGTATTTATCATGGAAATACAAGAAAAGAAGACTATTTAAGATGAATTAGATGCATTGTCAAGATTACTCACTTTTTTATTTGTTAAAATTGAAATATACTTAATACATGAAGAATAAGGGTTGGAGAATATCTAACTACCTGGTATGGTTATTTTGAGTTAAAATTTGCATAATTAAGTCATATTTAATAGTTAGTTTGTTTCGTATTATTAGTTAGCATATTTTATTGTGATTAGTTCTATAACTCAATTATAATATCTAGCTATCCGGTATGGTTATTTTGAGTTAACTAGAGTCTAATTTGCATAATTAAGTCATATTTAATAGTTTAGTTTGTTTCGTATTATTAGTTAGCATATTTTATTGTGACTAGTTCTATAACTCAATTATAATATCTAACTATCTGATATGGTTATTTTGAGTTAACTAGAGTCTACTTTGCATAATTAAGTCATATGTAATAGTTTAGTTTGTTTCGTATAATTAGCTAGCATAGCATATTTTATTGTAATTAGTTCTATAACTCAATTATAATATCTAACTATCTGGTATGGTTATTTTGAGTTAACTATAGTCTAATTTGCATAATTAAGTCATATTTAATAGTTTAGTTTGTTTCTTATTATTAGTTAGCATATTTTATTGTGATTAGTTCTATAACTCAATTATAAAACCCAAACTGTGTTATTATTTTGTAGTTTTTTATATGGATTAGGGCATATTATGAGATGAATTTCTAATTAGATTAGGACCCTTCATGACATTAAGGATATAAATGAAATAGGATTCTTAGACTCTAGTTAAAATAGCATTAGTAGTTATTATTGTAATCCTTATTACACTTGAGGAGGAATATTATTTTAAGATTATAATTTTTTCCTTTTAAGATTTTCGTTCTTCCTATAAAAAAATTGTTTTATTGATGTAATTCATAGATTATTAATATAGAAATCAAATTGAGAATTTTCTTTATTTTGTAAGAACTTTCTCTTTATTTTTTTAACAAGGATTCAACCAATTCTTATCAAGCCAACTTGTAGCAATCAAAATCTCGATAACTCTGATTCTATTAAGTGATTTTGGTTAGGGACAAATTTCCCAATTTAATTTGAAGACAATTATGAGATTCTTGTTCTTTGTATTTGAAGACAATCATATGATTCTAAGTCTTCGTAATTTGAGTATTTTTAATTTTTAGTCTAAAGTTCGCATGGCTATTCTCAATGATCATAATTCATAATATGAATATAACTAATTCTATTTTAGGAATTTCATAACAGTACTGGAAATGAATCTCATTGATATTACATAAACAAACATAACATGTATACTTGCATATAATTTATAACCAAGCCAGAGATACGCGTGATTATTGAACAAAATTTTCATTTCAAAAAGTTAAACGAACTAACATTTGAATTACATTAAAAGGTACAACTTTAAAATCAATAAACAAGTAAAGAAAATTCTTATATTCCATAGGAAGTCCCAATAGTTATCTAATTAATACAATCACACATCTTCCGAATATATTTTTGAACGCTTGAAACATTAAAAAAAAATCAATCGATTGGACTGTAAATACAAATTAAATATACAAATTCAACAAATAGTTGGACTCTTTTTCTTTTTACTTAAAATGATTGGTAGGGATAAAAGTACTTAATATTGCCAAAAAAAAAAAAGTCATCTGAAGTGCTTTACTCCTAATATGCGAGTCCACGTCTGCACTTATCCGTGTAATTACTTAACATCGGTGTAAGCAAAATCTCAAATTGATTGGTAGCTATAGTTGGAACTTTTTTTATTTTTCGGAAATATTCATGGATCATGTCACATTCCATTCCTAGTTCTAACTAAAGAATCAAGCCGCATTTTCTTAATTTGAATTCCAAGCAGACCAACAAAATGAGAACTATGTGACACTAAATAATTCAAACTGATGGGTACATGAACAAGCACATATACCACACCTATTAAGAGAATAAAAAAAATATTAATGTGAGTAAGTTATGTAGTTCGGATAGAGAACCTAAAATTTTCAACTTGTAATCATAAAGTTTTGCTTTAAAAACGGTCAAAACAGTATAATTGCGATATGAGTTGTCACAATAATAATAGCCTCGGTAAGATCTCTCTAATCACGCAACTTAGAATCCATCATCTCATCTATGTTCACGTAGTGAGCAAGTTATGAAGGGACTATAACGAGCTTTTACCACTAATATAGTAAAGTGTATCAGATAGAAAGATGCACTCACTGTTCATGTCACTGCTAATTTGACTAGGCTCAATGAACCTACATTTAATTATCTTCACATCGAAAATATTCTTAACGTTTTTCTTATATAAGCTTTGAGCAAGAATATATAGTTATAAAATCATTAATTACAGATGTTATCAAAATCATGCGGGTCTAATCAAATTGGATTTATCATAATTAGCTACTGCCCAGGCCTAGCTTTTGACCACGTGTGCTAAGTTTGGACCCACCATTCGCAGGTTTGGCAAGTGTGCAAGATGATCATTAAAAATTAGAAAAAATACATATATTTTTTTTACATTAGGTATCTCGACTTAGCCGGACTAATCTTAAGCTCCTAAGACTCCACCCCAAGAGCTAGGGACGGAGGTAGGTGGGGGTCAGTGGTGCACTGGCCCCCCCCCCCAAGATTATTAAATAATTATATATATATATATACATATATATATATATATATTAGGACGGGGTTATTTAGAAGTTAGTGGTACACTGGGCCCCTTAAAATTTTAAAAATTAAATATTTAGGCCCCCTATCTTAAATTCCTGGCTCCGTCACTGCCAAGAGCCCTAGAGGAGGTAAACCTGGAACCCCAAGATCCCTCAGATTCCTACGTAACCTGTACACTTCTGCGCACAAGGAGCCTTCACATACTTAATTGTTCAGCTGATGATTGATCACTGGTCTCCCCCTTATTACCAATTGATTTCTAGGATGGAACCCACTTAGACTTATACGTGGTCTAACTTTTCTTCTTGTGTAGGCCCGTAGGTTTATTATAAATTTTAACATTGTTATCACAGCAAGTTACTCTTATGTTAGTCATTAACACTTCGAAATGATAGATTATGTCACATGTGAGACCTACACGTCACGTGAGGGGAGTGCGTTAAAATATAAAGAGTGAAAATTTGTCCCATGTTAGAGAAAGAGAGGAAAAAAAACTAACATATAAATTTAGTGGGCTACTCCACCTATCATCAATTGATTTTAGGATTGAATCTCACTTAGATTTGTATGTTATCTAACTTTTTTTTTTTTTTTTTTCTGGTATGAGCCCATAGTCCTATTGTAAATTCTACCAGAAAATAACTCAATTTGTAAAAATAGTTTAATCTATCTTTTAATGCATATAATTATGGAGTCACGTCTTTGCGCAGAATTTATAATATGTAGCCAATATTTTAAAACTTGGCAGGAAAATTACCGGAATATAGAGAGGTGTGAAGCAGATAGCTTATAAAAATTTAAAAGTTGAAAAATAATATCAATGTGAAATTTTACTATTATAATTTATTACTACTATTACTCGTGAGATATATTGATTCCAAAATGTCAAAAGGAATGTATTATTTGTTAATAATTAGCCTTAATAATATTTGTAGCAAACATAAATAGTTTTTCATAAATAACATAAAATATTATTTCTTAATTATGAAAAAGAATTATCATAAATATTGTAAATATAAAATGAAGGCCTCATTAAAAAGAAGACCAAAAGTCTTCCATCGACGCGCAGCATCTCGATATATATGTGAGTGTATTTACATTGTAGAAGTGTATAAATTTTATATCCCTTCAAATAATAATGTTAAGTTCTAAATTCTCTATTATTTCTTTTGGTTGTGTTACAACTCGAATCCAAACACTAGGAATCGAGAAATAGGAACTGTAATTTTTAAGAATGGGGGCTCCTATATGTTATCTTCGACAGAATTTGTAACACAAATAAGCTCCAGTGAATTGATTCATATAATTTTAAAAAGGTTAAATATTTGATTAGCACTGTACGAACGTTGAAATCCATTTTCATAATTGTCCTATTACCTAACAGTGGCTAGCATTTTTAAAGTTGGAACTTGGAAGTATCAAATATAGGCTACAGGCTTAAGAAGGAAACACGGAAATTCCGCTCATCGGAGGGTCGATAAAGAGAGAAACAAACGGGCAGGCTGAGTTCAGGTACTATTTACGGAGCCCATGATGACCAGAAGAGTTCTTCCAATTAAACCAGACTCTTATTTCAGGCTGATGACATAGCTAATTAGGTTCATTTTATCAGCATATGGTACTTCTTGTGACTTCGATTTTGAGATGATAGCATATCAACTAGCTCTCGAACTCATTTTTTGTTTGAAAATATATAAAAAAATGTGTGGTAAAGTTTTTTTATTAGAGTTCTCGTAAGCATTTAGAACTTCATATATATAAATATAATAGTGTTTGGTTAACAAAAAATACTTGAACCTTTCTTTTTGAAAATTTAGCATCTGTAATTGTTTTAGAAATGATCTTTATTCATGGTAAGAAAATCCTATTTATCAACAAAAGTCTCTTTAAAAAATGACAATAAAAATAATAACATTCAATAGAAATCTTATTGACACGTGAAGTCTGGAGAGGTCTAATAATATATAACCTTACTCATAATTAACAGAGATGTTATTTTCAAATGATCTATATAAAGAAGAAGAAAATAATAATAATAATAATAACAATAACAACAACAAAAAAATTAAATTCTCTTTAACTTTCTGCACTTACCATTAATAACCTTTCACTTTTTCTATTATACTATTTTCATAATTTTATTTTGTGACCAAAATTAAAGTGAATTTTTATTCTTAATATAAATTATTATAAAATTAAAACACACACATCAAAGTGTCTTTTTTTAATTTTGTTTTTACTTTAATTGCTTATCAATTTTATCGATTATTTTACCAAACCCAATAAATTTATCTAGTTTCCAATTGCATAGTGCACAGCTTCTTGGTAGACATCATCTGAATTTTTTTTTAGGTAATGAGCTCGTTAATTTTTATATATGTTGATAAATATCTTAATTTTAACATGTGAGTTTCTTTAAAAATGAGAAAAATAAATTACATTTCGCTTGAATTTGTTCTTCGAACATATAATGTGTTGGGAAAGGTACCATCATTCAACATTGAACATATAAACCGTCAATATTTTGTATACATATGAAATTTGGCTTGTTTTTGGATAAAACTTTTTGAATTTTTTATACCAAACACTTTGAAGAAACATGCATTCATTTAGTATGCATCCACTGACCAACCAGAGAAGTTGAAGTGTTTTCCTTTACCTCGTTGTGGGGGCAAGCAAAATCTTGTTTTGATTTGTCTGATAAGAAAAGCCGTGAAGTAAAATGGCTACATACGAAGGTTTTACTTTCGACAAAAATAAAGGCGATGGTTTATGTTATCAATTGATGTGTCAATAACACAAGCCATTAGGACTCTTCTCTGGTAATGTAATCTTCTAGCAGTTTCTAAGTTTCAGTTGTATTATTTTATTCTATTCTGCTTTTGTTCACATCATATCATTAAACTTTTGCTAGAAAAGAAAGGAAACATTTGGAGATTGTCCATGGGGGTAATTATTAATGGGAAAGGCATGTAGGGGCAACCCTATTAATTCACCGCTTTTGAATTGGCTAGAGAAGATGACCATTGAATACTGCTCCTTGATTATTTCATCCATGACGTGCGGAATAGCTCCCTCCCCTAACACACGCCTTCATGTTCACAACTAATGGCCTTGTTTCTAATAGATCCCTCCCCCAGCACATGCCTTCATGTTCACAAGTAATGGCCTTGTTCCTAATAGATCCCTCCCCCAACACATGCCTCCTTGTTCACAATTAATGGCCGTGTTTCTAACTTTACTAGTTCTTCCTACATTAATATTCGGTTTTGGGCCTGTAGAATTGGAATTATCAATTATTGTTTTACTATTTGTCTATTTGCAATATTTATGATTTTAATATTTTAGTATAAATCTAATTCTTAAATTTAGTAGAAAATTTTGGTTGCGGAGTCGCTGCCAATCTTTCTAGTTTGTCCTGATTATTCCCTCCCCGTTCTCTTCGTTGAGCAGCAAGGCGCAAGCTATCTTGGAAAGGTCCGTCCAGATTTTGTGAGATAAATAATAACAAATTCAGTATTGAAACTGAATGCTCTTTAAGTCGGACAATAGGTGCTGCTAATTTAGGTGGAAATAGAGATGCATAAAGTTAATCCTAGTTTATCATCAATATCAGTTTTGTTTAGGAATCTTGTAAATTGGCTCTAAACTTGTACAAATTGACTCAACTCGCAAAAAGTGAAGAATTTATATTTCAGAAATCAGTTTACAGACTGAGTTTAGCTATATATTTATAAATGAGATTTGGTTATAAATTTTAAAAAAAGAATTAAGTCTAAATTTATATTTAAAAATATCTTAAATTTAGGTCTACTTAAAAGAAAAAGAATAGAAGTCATGAAACTATCTAAATAAATATTTATTTTTTATTATTAATTCCATTTTAATTGCTTATTAAAGTAAAAGATGTGATTATTTTTTGAGTAATAATAATCTTAAAAGAAATCAACTTAGTAAATGTTTCAATAAATATTTTATTATTTAAATCGTATAAAATGATTTTACATGCTAAGGCATAAATTAATATTATATGTCACAATTATATTTTATATAATTATAAAATTTTTATAAAATATAAAACTATAAGTTATATTTAAAATTAAAACCTTGATAATGAGTGAGATTTGAATTTGAAGTTAGACCTATTTTATAGGCCTACGTTAGATATGAACTTAAAAATTATAAACTATTTTGGGTTGGACTTTAGTTAAATTCAATATGGTCCAACCTATAATTAGATGTAGTTGGCCCCTCATCAAGAAAAGAGACCAAGAATTCATACATTTTGTTTTCTTGGATTTTCCTTTATGATATTGGTAATGGTTTTCTGTCAACAAAGAAGTACTGCAACTACAGTTCTGATTTTAGTAGCTTCCTTGCACTTCTACTCTTTATTGTTCAATACGCATGACTTTTCAATACAAATTGAACTAGTGGAGACAAAGTTTCAAACCTCATTTCATACGCAACTATAAAATCAAGTGGTGAAAGTACAGAAAATAAAATAAACCATACAATGAGCATAGAAGTATTTTTAGTATCCTGTCATTATTCAACCATGAGAAATGCTAGAGACCATGCTTTCTAATATTTTTATGTGGACTAATAACAATTCTATGGTTGAATGCATTCAAATGTTAGATTGATAATCATTACTTCACTTTTGTCACATTTGTTAGTGATTGCTTTTGTCACATTTGTTACCAACGATCACTACAAGAAAATAACACAGTACCCACGGAAAAAATTTCGTAATAAATTGGCAACAAAATTGATTTTCCATCGGTAAATTTGTCAGAAAAATAGCTTTTTGCAACCACCAAAATTTTCGTCGATAAACATGGAGAGAAATTATTCTTGAGACTTTCCTAACATAATATAGTGACGAAATAGTAAATTTCATTGTAAAAATAGGCGGCAATAGGTGATAGGAAAATTATGCATCTAAATTACCGATGGGTCCGTCAGTAAATATCGATATCTCCAAAAATTAAAACGACGACGTAGTTTTTAATAGCCTCATGATAAGCCACTCGAAACCCCCCTTCTTCCTCCCCTCTTTCATTTTCTCTCTTCTTCCCTACATTGTAGCCGTCAATCACTCTTCCTCCTAAGCATTCAGTGTTGATTTTTGCTTGTTTCGGTCCATCATACGTCATTTTCAGGTAAGTTTGCTCTTGGGTTTTCCGATGTCTCCAAAAATTCGTTATTAGTGTTGAACGTAGGTTGGTTTTCATAGACTGTGGGTATATGAACGTGAGTGGGTGGATTTTCATGGATTGTGGGTATTATGCATTTGTATCTAATGTCATTGGTTTATTTGTTGTTTGAATGTGTTTTTGTTGGTAAATAATGAAAAAAAATGTAGTGATTTTGTTATTAGTTAGAGATGAATTCGTGTTTTTTATAAATTGATTGATGAAATGTCTCTTAGGAATATTAGTGAAACTTGGTTAATGCCTATACTTGGTTAATGCCTTGGAATCTAAAAAAAAATGTCTAGAGTAGTTACATAAGACTTGAAATAGAAAATTAACAATATATTATATGGAAGGATTTCATATAATAGAATGAAATTGGACAATTATATGGAAGGTGATATTTGTAAAACAATTAGTGAGCATTTTTATGTATTAATATGGTAGAAGTTGAACATACTTCAATATTTAATTATTATGTAGATAATTGCATGAGATTTCTTAGTTATCCTAATACTTACAATTGCTTCTAAGTCTACTTTTTGTACTATTTGTTGAATAATGAATTCTTATCACAATTGATTTCGTCTAATAACTCAAGAAGTGTTAATGTATGTGATAAGTGTTGATGTATGTCAAGAGTTGGTATATACTAAAATACTTTTATGACTTCGATAATTATCTCCGTATGATTATATATTTTGTTTGTTATATTATGATATACATAGATAATATAGACATAGATGTGGTTATTCATCATTTTAAAAGTTTACTCGAAGAAATATTTAATGAATAAAGGTATATCTATTTGTTAGTAATCATGTATTTATTTCATCAATTTTCTTTTGTATAATTATGTATGATTACTATTATAAGTTCTTTTTAAATATAAAGGAAGTGATGTGAAGTGATGCCAAACTGTATCACAGTCTTCTTTTAGCTTCTTGTTAAAGTATGTTATTGGTTTTTAAGTGTATCTCTAAAAACTAAATTGATATATTTGATCACTCCCTCTAAACAATAGTTTCTAAAAGTTGTCTAAAAATTAGGACATATGACATTTGTATATGTTTCATACCCTTCGACATATGTCCTATGTCATGGATCTATCTATGTCTTTTATAAATAGATAAAGTTTTTGGCATGCCCATGTCTTTAGGCCATGAATCTTCTTATTTCTTTTGAAATTAATGCATGATTTCTACAACAATCGTGTTCCTATATTATGGATCATATTATTTCTCTTGTAATTAGCATACGATTTTTAGCACAACTGTGGCTCAGGACCTATTGCATAATAAAATTTCTTCAATTTCACAACAATCTGTCTTTAGCCCCTATTCTAGATCATGTCTCTTATTTTACTTACAGGCTATTTGGAAACCTTCGAATTGAATTCATTAACGAATTGAATTCAATTATATTAATGAAGTTGGGATTGAATTCAATTTACATTGTTTGGAACAAATTCAGTAATATTAGAATTGAATTCAATTACACTGTTTGGAACAAATCCAGTAATGTTATAATTGAATTCAATTACACTGTTTGGAACAAATCCAACAAGATTAGAATTGAATTCAATTATTTCATATGACACATTTACCCCTGACTAAAAAATAATATTATTAACTACTCCCT
>JAOSBK010000206.1:52989610-53002911 GCA_027568895.1 Erythroxylum shatona
CAATGTCTATCGATTAAACAACTATCATTAAATAGCCCATAAGTAGTATCAAAACATAGCAATCCCCATACAAGATAACTTTGATGACCTTAAGTCAAATGATCTCTTATACAATCATCACAATGAGAATTCTATAGACATACAAGTGATTTTCCAAATAGATTTCTCATATCGACTATGTTCAGTGAACTTGTTCTCTAGCAAGCACCTACACGCTTATTTAAGTATCTCTATACTTTAGCTTATGAGATCGTCTACTTCCTTCATAAGAAAAAACAAAACATGTGCTAGTCTTTGTACTTTCTATTAATGTCCAATCTTAATAGAACCATGACTAGAAATATTTAGGAATAATACATAAATGCTATACGAATCTCATAATTAAAATCTCATTATAATTTCATTTGCAATATATAATTATCCCATATACTTTATCATGTATATCTAAACATGTATAAGATAAAGAATGCCTTTAAATAATTTGTCACTAAATTATAACCAAAGTGCTTAGTTGTAAGACATAAACCAACATGTAAAACGTCATCAAAGGCAGATTTGTTGGTGTCAAGGCTTGAGAGAGGAGATTTTGCATTAGAAGCATCAATCATAGTGTTGGAATTTCATGTAGATTATTGGGACTATATAGGTTGGAAGGATCCTTATGAATCTAACCAGTGGACTATAAGGAAAAAGGCATATGTGGAGGCTCTAAAGCTTGATACCATGTTTACACTTCAGCTTATTACTCAGGGAAGGTCTCAGTGTGTTGCCAATGATGAGGAGTCTCTCTTGTCTGCCATTATGAATGCTCAAAGATTCCCTTCTCTTACTTTTTAGGTTTGTATGTTGTCATTATTATTATTATTATCTAGATTTTAGGAATTTGGAGAGATTGTGAGAATTGAGAATAGATTTAGGTAGATAAATTACATGTTAAACTCAAATCCCAAGACAGTGTTAAAAAAGAACATTTCTAGTACATATTAAGAGATGTTAAAATTTGTATAATTTTTTGGTTACTGCAATAGGAACCCTTCGAAAGGCTTACATCAGATTCCTTGCAAGTTTGGGCGTCAGGAGCATTAAGGTATAAAATTGATAATAATGGTGCGGATATCATGGTAGCTATCACAAAGGTCTACTTTGGACTCGAACTTCTACCACAAGTTGCGCCTACTTTCATGCGGCAATCTTGCTTAGATCCACTTAAGCAAGATTCAATCTTCTTATGTAAATATCGCCGAATAATTCTGTTAGCCCTCGAACACCTCACATGCACACAAATGTTTAAAGTGTTTCTCTCACACACATAAAATACAAGTGTAAAACAGAGTAAAGAAAGCAATAAGAGATTTTAAATATAGCCGAAGCTACTCTTTCATTAACCCTCAACAAAATGTTAACAAAAGATACAAGTACCTCCTCCATGAAGCACTCAAGGAACTCCCTACTCAAAGCCCTTACAATGAGAACTCCCCCAAAAGCTCTCAACTCTCAAAGCTCTCAACTCTGAGTGATTTCTCTCAATGAATGCCTTACTGATCGAATCACTAAATTGGCTCTCAACTCTAATGATCTATTTATAGGCTCCTTCCAAATGACTAAGAGTCCTAATAGAACTTTACTAGCTAAGATCACAATCTTATCCTATATCTAATATGATTAAGTTACATCACGTTTAAAAGATTACCATATCTAGGAATGATTATCCTTATCCACGAAGATCTCCTCTATCTTCAAATGATCCTTTCATATGATCTTTATCTCTTAAAGTTGATGTTCATCTACTATAATCTTATCTGCTACGTCATTATGTGCCACATCATCCACAGTTGCCACATCACTGCTGATGTGTTTTCACCACATCCTATCCAGATATAAGCTTATCAATGCATATCTATGGACAAGTCCATCTTCTATGATCAAGCTCACTCATGGTGTAGTCTCGTCGCTCCATGACTAAGTACAAGTCACAATCTGAGTTAGTCTAAAACCTTGCACACTTTACATACTTTCAACCTACCTTATCAAAGTTAAGTGTTTATGTACCTCATTGTGCTCGCACGCCTTCGCGGATCCTCGTGGGGCCTCTCACATACCTTTGCATCTTCTCGCATACCCTTGGGTCTCACATGACTTAGTTTGTCAATTCCACACTGCCTCGTATCCGAATCTCACGTCTCGTCGAAGATTTCTGCCAATGCGCGCCTACACATGCCTATGCATATCAAATCTCGCCTACTCTTAAGATCTTCACCGATATTTCCTACATCCCTCGCTTACTTCGCAAGTTCCTCAGGTTTTACTCGCCAACTCGCAAGACTTTGCCTTATTCCCTCGTCAACATGCCTTCCTCATGCCGACTTGCTTGCCAAGCATTAGCTAAGGCTCGTCAACACTCACATGATCCTGCAGTCTAGACTTAGGGATTTAACAAAATACCCCTAGTAGAAGAATTTGACGGCATCGTCGGAATAATTTGTGGGCACTCCTCCACGAATAGTTCCCTCGAAGACTCCTTTGCCAACTGTTGAAACTGGAGCAAGCCTTCTCTTCCAATGGCACCTTTCCCTTGTACCATCTTCTCTTTCCGTTGAGTTTGTTTTTGCATGGGTACTCCTCTATGAGACTCATGACATTCAAATAAGCGAAGTTATTGATGGCTCCTTCTCCCAAGTCATCTTCATCGCTCCCTCCTTTGTCCTTTGTGACTATAGAGTTCATCTGCTCCTTACCCTTCTTCCTCTTTGGGCATTCTCAAGCAAAATGCGGCTCCTCACAGATGAAGCATGCAACCTTCCCCTTCAATTGCTTTTTCTTATGTTTAGAAGATTCTCCCACCTTCTCTTTGCCTTTCTCCTTTCCATCTTAGGTTTCACCTTTTTTTTTTTTGCCCTCTCAGTTAGGTCAAATTGGTGGTGGCAATTGGAAATCTACCAAGGCATTTGTTGCCACTATTGCGTTAAGGAGGTCCTTCTTGTTCTACCTCTGAAGCTCCATTTGTGCCCAATCTTGCAAGCCACTAATGAAGTTGAACAACTTGTCCTCCTTCGACATGTTCTGCAAGTTCAACATCACCGTTGTTAACTTTCTCACATACTCCCTCACTGAGCTGTCTTGCTTCAAACCCTTCAAAGCTTCCCTTAAGAGCTAGGAAGTGATATTAGGTAGGAATTGATCTGTTATCTCCTTCTTCATCTTCTCTCAAGTGTCAATGGGAGGTCTACCTGCACTGATGTCATTGGAGGTTTTCGTTTTCCATCACAGCTTTGCATCACCCACTGGGTACATTACTGTGATCAATAGCTTCTCCGAGCCCATCACCTTTGTCACTGCAAATTAATGCTCCATATCCCACAGAAAATTTTTGAGCTCCTTGGCACTCTGTTTGCCATCGAAAATTTGTGGCTTTTGCACCTTCACCATAGTGCTTTCCACTCGGACCCCTGTCTCGTGCTTTGCCATTTTACGCTTGAACACTAACATATTATAGCTGATCTCCTCGTGAGCCTTCATCTTTCTTCGAGCGCTCTCATAGTTGCTTGCAGCTCCATCTCCAGGGCTGCAATACATTCCAATAAAGGAACTACTCCCTCGTCTGTTGGGGCTAGAGACTTAAGAATTGCCTCTATCTAGTAACCCTTTCTGTTAGATTACTTCTACCAACCATCACTCTAGATTGGCTCTGATACCAGCTGTCATAAAGGTCTGCTTTGGACTTGAACTTCTAACGCAAGTTGCACCCACCTTCGTGGGGCAATCCTGTTTAGGTCTGTTTAAGCAAGATTCAGCTTCTTATATGAATGTCGCCGAACAATTCCATTAGCCCTTGATCACCTCATGCGCATACAAGTATTTAAAGTGTTTCTATCACACACATAAAGAACACAAGTGTAAAACAGTGTAAAGAAAGTAATAAGAGATTTTAAATATAGCCGAAGCTACTATTTCATTAACCCTCAACAAAATGTTAACAAAAGATATAATTACCTTATCCACGAAGCACTCAAGGAACTGCCTACTCAAAGCCCTTACAATGAGAATTCCCCTAAAAGCTCTCATCTCTCAAAGCTCTAAACTCTGAGTGGTTTCCCTCAATGAATGCTTCACTGATCAAATACCTGATTTGGCTCTCAACTTTAATGAGCTATTTATAGGCTCCTTCTAGATGACTAAAAGACCTAATAAAATTCTACTAGCTAAGATCACAATCTTATCTTATCTAATAGGATTAAGTTACATCACATTTAAAAGATTACCCTATCTAGGAATGATTATCCTTATTCATGAAGATCTCCTCTATCTTTAGATGATCCTTCCACATGATCTTTATCTCTTAAAGATGATATTCATCCCCTATGATCTTATCCGCTACGTCGTCATGTGCCATATCATCTACAGTTGCCACGTCACTACTAATGTTTTTTCACCACATCCTATCTGCACATAAGTCCATCAATGCACGTCGATGGACAAGTCCATCTTTCATGATTAAAATCACTCATGGTGCAGTCTCATCGCTCTGTGACTAAGTATAAGTTATAATCTGAGTTAATATAAAACCTCACACACTTTGCATATCTTCAACCTGCCTCACCGAAGTTAAGTGCTTATGCGCCTTATCACGCTAGCATGCCTTCGTGTATCCTCGCGGGGTCTCTCGCATACCTTTGTACCTTCTCGCAAACCCTTAGATCTCGCATGGCTTAGTTTGCTAACTCTGCAAAGCCTCGCATCCTAATCTCACATCTCGTCGAAGATATCAGCCAATGAGTGCTTACCCGTACCCACACGTATCGAATCTTGTCTACTCTCGAGATCTTCACCGATACTTCTTGCATCCCTCACCTACTTCACAAGTTTCTTGGGTTTTGTTCGACAACTCGCAAGACTTCACCTTGTTCTCTCATCAACATGCCTTCCTCATGCCGACTTGCATGCCAAGCATTGGCTAAGGCTTGCCAACACTCACACGATCCCACAGTCTGCACTTAGGGGCCTAACAGTCGCCCTGTATGAAAGTGGGTTAGTGGTTGATTACCCACGAGGAGAGAACAAAGGTCGAATGTTGCCCAATGCTACGTGGTCAGAAAACTTGAAAGGTATGCACTATCAAAGACATCTCTACCAAGAAGGTGGTTTCAAGAACTCTCAAGTTTCCCTTATGGGAAGGTTTCAATAGCACCAAATATGGTCTTGTGGTGTTTGTTTAGGACAATTCCCAACAAATGTTTGGATCATATAACTTTTAGTTGCCGGATACTATATGAGAAATTGATACTTACACATTATGCTTATTATCTTTAGCCTCTAATGTACAGGATGATTTAGATGTCAATTCCTTTTACGCACTTCTTCTAGATCCTAAAAACTATTTCCCTTTCCTAGTAATTTCATAGTGGTGAGCATTGATCTCTAATTGAGAGTAATCGATTTAGCTTTGTCAATGCCAACTTTATTATGGCATCTACGAGCAAGTTTTAGCACTTTCCATTGTGAAATCAAGGATCTACTTAGAATTTATAATGGACATATTTTTGAAAATTTAACTACGATCATATTACTAGTTTAGTGAAATAATCCTTTTCTATAATTTAATTTTTTCTATAAAGTCATCAACCATGCATAAGTTGAACTTTCTTAAACATCATCACTAAGTCCTACTTAATTAAATTAAAATTTCTCTTTGTAATTACTCTATATGTATGATTATTAGGTTTTTAATGATTATAACTTACAGTTATAATTCATAACTATAAATAGATAAATTAAAACTCCTCCTAATTTATCTTTAGGTCTCTAATTAAATCATTTATAATCATAGATCAAGAATGATGTCTAAAAATATGTCTTGTCTATCTAAATTTTAAGAATATTAAAGTAGTTTGACTTAACCTACTCACATATGGTATGAAATTAGTGTCTATTACATTTAATTTTAATCATCTTCATCATTACAATAGTAATTAATTTATAATTGATATTTTTAAATATCAATTCACTGTTAATAAAGAAGTTTTTAAATTTTTATAATGAAGAAAAACAAAATAGTCTCCTTAATTACCTTAGGGTGACAAATTTTTTATTGACTTAATTTTCATATATTTTCATAATATTTCAAAATATTACCGACTAAAATAGGTCATAAATAGCATCATTAGTAATTCTATATAAGGATTAATTATACAAACATTATAATAAGGATATCACAGACAAAAGTAATATTTTATTTGAGATCCTCATAATTAAACCAGTTTAGTAAACTTGTTTTCTGATAGGCATCAACATATTTAGTTAAGTATCTTCATATGTCAATTTATAAGATTAATTACTCTCTTTACAAGAAAGAAATATAACGTGTACTAGTTTCCCTATTTTATTTAAAAACACACACACAAAGATAAAGATTGCATTTATTGTATAAACTAATAATGTAATGCATTAATTGCAATCAATCAAATGGCCATAAAGGCATAAATTAATAATCTCTTACTAGTACTAAAGTCAATTGCCTATGTAGTTAATGCTATATCTTTTGTGATAAACTTTAACTTTTGTGGCTCAATAACATTCAACTCTAACTTTTGTGATAAACTTAAACAACTTCCTCTTCCACCTCAAACATTTAAATATACTTTATCCCAATTGTAAAATTATTTATGGTTAGCTATTTGGAACTTTTCTAACTTAATCCAAAACTATTTAAAGTAAAGATGTACCCTAAATATGATCTACTATCATTATGATCAGATTAGACATTCACATTTAAGTACTATTGAACTCTTAGTTAAGCTCCTCCAAAGTCCAAGAAAATATCTTTAGTTCTTCTTAAGAGCTTTAAAACGTTGTTCACTAGCATCCAGTTAACGTCACCAAGATTGGATTGAAATAAGCTTGTTATGTTTAAAATAGAAGAGATATTTGGTCTCATAAATAATGTCGTATATATGATTAATCCAATAGTCGGAGCATATAAAACATAATATATTTTTTCTCTATTTTCTCGTGTCTTTGAAAACATAATGTTTGAGAGAGAAATTTCGTACATTATGTGTAAGAATCCCTCTTAGAATTATGTATGTTAAACCTCTTTAACTCCTTGTTATATACGTGAACTGGAATAAACCAATCAACCTCTTTGATCTATATAAATAGATATTTATTCATAGAATATAGGTTGCTTCTCTCACATTTTTTATGGAGAAGTTTATAGACAACCAATCTTTGCAAATTAGAGTAATAGTATGTTATTTCCATTCATATCCATATATAATAGAGCAAAGATGACTATAATGCCACTAAAATTCTTATAATCACATGAGCTTGAGCCTGCTTATAGCTTAAAATAATGTTATTTTGTATTAGGAGGCAAAGTGTTCAAGCTATTCAATCCAAGCCTCGAGCTAGTCCCCAAGCTCAAGTTTAAGGTTGGGTTAGGCTTATTTCGTCATGTCTAGTCATATGCAACTATAGCCAATAGATCCTTATGGATTTAACCGTTGCTACTAGTGAAAAGGTTTCATCAAAATGAACTCCTTATTATTTTTTTTGTAACCTTTAGCCACTAGCCTTGTTTTGCATGTGTATACAATACCATTAATGTCAATTTTTCTTATAAAAACTAACCGTTATCTAATAGGCATAATCCTGTTAGGTGCATCCATCATAATCCCTACCTGGGTAATATATATGGAATCTATTTTAGATCTTATAACTTTATATCCAGTTTAAAGAATCATTTTCAAACATTACTTCCTTAAAAGTAGTAGACTTATTATCTATGAGCAATACATCACTTTTTTCATTTTTAATATGTAGATTAAATCTAGTGAGGAGATAATGTATCATATTAGTGCACTGTAAACTATATATCTTTTAAACCCCTAGTTGTACATGATATATATAACTTGAGGTTCTTGTTCCGTATAGATGTGTATTTATAGTTATTGAACTTCTCTAAGTTCTACCTTACTCTTGATTTTTCCCTTAAAAATGAATTCTCTTCTAAGAACGTAGTATATCTTGAGACAAATTCCTTTTGCTCAAAAGGGTAGTAAAATTGGCTCTCTTTTTTATACTCTAAAATTTTTTATTTATTTTATTTAGTTTAAAACTTATAAAATATTGAATCGTTTCTCATCGGTATCACATCCCCAAATCTTTAGGTAGGGAAATTTTAGTCAACTATTAGTCCATATTTTATATGGATTCTTAGAAACTAATTTCGATAGAACTTTATTTAGAAGGTAGGTAGTAGTTTCAAAGGCATATCTAACAAGAGACAGAAAGATCTACATAACTTATCATGGAGTATACTATATCTAATAAAGTACGGTTTCTCATTACAGACACTATATTATGTTGTTGAGTTGTAAGTGGATTCCATTATGGTAGAATCTTGTTCTTTTTTAAGTAATCGGGAAATTCATAATCTAAGTATTCACCATCTAGATCAAATCTAAGTGCCTTAATGATTTTACAAATTTTTTTCTTGCTCGAGTTTATATTCTTTTAACCTTTCAATTGATTTACAATTATGTTTCATTAAATACACATAATCATATATATAATGGTTATTTGTAAATGTAATGAAATATAAGTATCCACTTCTAGTACGAGTAGATATAGTGTCTATACATCTAAATGTATTATCTCTAGTAACTAAAATCTCTTTTTCTAATAAAGGGTAATTAGGTCATATTGCCTAATAAAAAATATTCAAAATTTATGTATGATTCATAATTAAAAAAAAGATTTGGTTATCCTTCTTTATGTATTTTTATGATATAGTTTCATTGATATGACCTAACCTATAATTTCATAAATAAAAAGGATTTTGCTTAATTTTCATCTCTTGCTATTTATGATAAAGATTGGAATTTTAAAGTCCAATTTGTAAAAACTATTTGTATGTAATTTATATTCATAATAAATATCATCCTTATAAAAAGAAAAAATTTAGTCTTAATAATAAACATAAATCAATTAAAATATAAATAAGAAATTAAAAAATATTTCTTATAATGACTGAAACATAATACAATTATCTATTTCTCATACAAGGTTAGAAGTTAAAGTTAAACTACAAGTTTTTATAGCTAATGTAGTAAACTTTGCTTTATTTGATTTCTAACTTACAAGTCTAATTTGCCTTTTCTCAACGATCTACTCCTTGTTAACATATGCACATTATTAAAATTATGAGAACCATAACTGGTATCTAAGAAATAATCATAACCATATATGATGAAGCTTTTTATCTTTTAAGATATTAAGATAAGTTTTGTAGTTTCTCTTTCAATGTCCATCGACTCCATAATGTAAACAATTGCACTTATTATTATTCTTCTTTATTTTCTTTTTGTTCTTGGATTTATTAAATTCTTCCTTGTTTTCTTTGTGTCTTCCTTTTCATTTAACATCTTTTTGAGTCTATAAACAAAGGAGTAAAGATTGTTCCTACAACAAAAAGAAAATAATAAATTGGAAAATTTTGATCAACAATTATGAGGAAAAGAATATTTCTATCGTTATACTTACCTAAACTATCATGGAAAAGTATGATTTCATTCTAGTAACCACAATAAATCCTAATGAAAATATTCCCAACATGTTTGAAATTCAGGATTATTTTCTAAGTACACCTCTAATTAGACTTCATCCTCTATTGCAATTTTTCGTAATCTTTGAATTATTTTGTTTTGTTTATGTTGTTGGTTTTTTACTTGTTGTTTATTTTATTAAGATTTGAGATTGATTGAATACATAAATTTATTCCTTGGTGTTTTTGGTAGTTCAATAAAGAATCAAAACGAAAAATGAGTGGTTAAACAAAAGATTTTATAAGAAATATTAATAGAGAAAAGTTAAAAATTTAGAGTGAAATATGAATAAGTTGAGTGATATTAACAGAGAGAAACACATGGAGTGTTATGAGATTATCACTACCATTTTTTGAAGGATAAATCATATATGATCAGGCCAATTTTGAAGGTAAAGGAGGGATAATTGGTTCACGCTTCAAGCTATATGACATCATTTTGAACACATGAATATCGAATTTTAGTGATCTCAGGGATTGATTAGAGTTATAAGATATCATTATAGCCAATTTGAAAGGGGGGGCACTAAAAATTCCTAATTTATATCGACAACAAATGCAAGTTCTCCAAGATAATTTCAATGATGATGAAAAGAGAGGTGACTTACATGATGATTACTAACTATTAAGAAATAATATAAGCATATTTGCATATTAAAGTGATTGGAGATTAAAGCAGAACCTAAGGGAGAAAAAACATTGGAAATATTAAAATGAAGATTGCTTCATTCTAAGAGAGAAACTGATACAAGCCTACTTAGAATAGGAAAAGAATATGTAGTTGATCTTTTACTATCACCATTACATAAAATAAAAGAATGTAAAATTTATTGTTATTGAGTTCAAAAACTATGTTATTATTTGGTGGCATCAACTTATGATAAATAAGAAAATAATCCATAAGCGTCCTAATGACAAATGGGAGGATATGAAGGAGATCATGAGAAGGCAATCTATCCTTAATTACTACTATATGGATTTGTTTTAAAATTTAAAATTCCTCTCTCCAAAATCAAAGAGTGTTGAGGAAACCACAAGTAGATGATAATTTTCATAGTTTGAATGAATGTAAAGGAGGATTAGAAGCCATCATGACCAAGTTTTTAAATGGTTTAAATTATGAGATTGTTGATATAGTAGAAGTATAATATTATATGGAGCTATAAGATATGGTTAATATTCCTATAAAGGTGGAACGACAACTAAAAAAGGGGCAACTACTGATAAAACAATTCTAACTCATCCCTATGGAATCAAGATGGAAAAATTGTGACAAGGTTACCATTAAAGCCAAATTTGAACCATCTAAAAAAGGATGGAAATTTTCTAGTAAAATGGAAAGTAAATCCAAAACCTAAATTTGTACTCGTTAATTTTTTTTCTTTTTTAAGTTAAAAATGGGATATGCAGCTTTTCAATGTCCTAATAAAGTGGTAATAATCATTACAGATGATAGGGCAATTAAGACTTAAGGTGAAAGTAATAAGGATATATTGTCATTAGAAGATTATGATAAAGATTATATTGAGTATCTGGTGGATGGGAAGACATTTGTAATTAGGCATGCTCTAAATGCCAAAATAAAAAATGATGTTAGTAAGCAATGAGATTATATTTTTGATACAATATTCCATATCAAGAATAGGGTATGTAGTATGATTATTGATAAAAATATTTATACAAATATAGTTAGTAATGTCTTAGTTGAAAAGTTATGCTTTGCTTATCATGAAAGATTCTCACCAATATAAACTTATATGGCTAAATGAATATGTTAAGGTGAGGGTCAGCAAATAAGTGTTTGTTAAATGGCTAAACGAATTTGATGAGGTGAGGGTTAGAAAATAAGTGTTTGTTTCATTCTATATTGGAAGATATTGTGATGAAGTATTATGTTATATGGTGTCTATGCATGTCGGCTATATTGTTTTAAAGGCCTTGGGAAGTTAATAAAAATGTTATAAAAGATGAGTTTACAAATATGTATTCTTTTGTCACAAACAATAAACCCATTACGCTTGTATAGTTGATACCTAACAAATGTTCGAGGATTAGTTTAAGCTAAGAAGAGAGGGTATTAAAAAAAAGAGTGACGTAAAATAGAGGATGAGAGATTAAACAATAGAAAGAGGGAGAAAATTTTTAGGAAAAAGAAGAAGAGAGTTTTAGTAAAGAAATAAGAGAGATTTTGTGCTAGAGAGAGTAAGACCAATAGAGTTTTTTATTTGAACCATCATATAATTGTACTTTTTATACAAAGAGGCTTATTTTAATATTAACAATCTTAACATTTCTTTGACTAGTATTTTTTGTTAATTATAATATTTTCAAGATGTATTTCTCAATGATTTTCATGGCAATTTATCACCAATAAGCCGAATAGAACATCAAATTAATTCATATGAGATGCTGCCATTTTTAATTAACCAGTCTATGGAAGTAATGTTAGAGTAGTGCCCTAAAGGAAATCGCCTTTAGCATGTTTTATACAAAGTTGTGTACAAACTTGATTTTTAATAATAAAGAAAGGCATATTTCATTAATTTGGTGTTCATTATTTATAAATTAATATTGATCTATAAGCAAATTAATGAAGTCCATGATATACTACATAGCATGAAGGAAATCGTAATGTGATTATACAATTGAGATTCCTATCATGTGCAATTATGTCAGCATCTAAATCATTCCTTGTCATAAGATTACTGAGATTAGACATCGTTAATCCAGATAGACTAGCACATATCAAACTCCTTGATTTGATCAAGCAATGGACCTCAAAAACTGTAAACATGAGATGTTTAGAGTTGAGATGTGAATGTTTATTAGAGGTAGTAAGTACATTGGATGACCTAGCATGAGATCAGCACATGGATGTCCTATTCTAATGTCAATGATAATCTCATCATAGAAATGGTGCAAGTATCCTTAGACTTAAGGTACTTAAAGATATCTTGGATATTGATTTTGTGCTTTGAATCCATTCCTTGTTGCCTTGTAGAGGTCGCTCATAGGGTGGTGATTGGGTACAGCTTGAGATGTTCGAAGGTAATTGAGTATCCAATAGAGGATTCACCACTTCTGTGATAGCAGAAGATGATACCCACAACCTCTTGTCAAGGTCATTACTTGGAAATCTCTGGCCGGAGTACATGTGTCATGAAGAATGTCTTCATTGACATATAGAGTAATAAGTCCCAGGACAAGAACTGATATCACTTGGACTAAATTTGACGTAGTCAGTCTAGTGAGAGTTGACACTTTGCCCATACTTATAACCAAGTGGGGTATAGCACGATGAAAGGATGAATTGTACAGTAATTGTCTATTGGAGGATTTGTGAGATGGTTCATGATGAGCACAGGTTTATTCGTTAAACCACTTACTTTTCGATGAATTGGGGGTTATAATGTGTTACTAGACGCTACTCATGATTTGCTTGAATTAAGTGTTAATCTAAGTGGCCAACATAACTGGGAACCTAATAAGTCACACGCAAAAGAGTGACTCGAAGGATTCATAAAATAGTTTTGGATAGAGATTCATTATATAAATAGAAATATAACCAAATGAATCCTAATGAGATCAGGATATGTCCCGATGAGATCGCGACATCGATATTGCTGAAACAAGTCTTTGGCATTTTTTCCACACCCAAAACCCAGTAGGACCAACCCTAGTGTGATTAGAACACCTCAGC
>JAOSBK010000206.1:53020871-53047706 GCA_027568895.1 Erythroxylum shatona
GACCAAGGAGAAACAGCACGCGGAGGAGATGGCTAAGCTTAGGCAGGAGATGGAAATGTTAAAGAGGGGGGGACACACTTCAGAGCATCCATGATCATCACGAAATTGTGAATAACATTGTCATTTGTTTTCAATTAAAAAATATAAGAGATTTGTTCTTTATTCCTTTTTAATAATTAAATTAAATTCTTTATATGTTTTATTATTTAAAAATTTTCTCATTATTCATTAATATAACGTAACACAAATAAATAAAAAATATATATAATATAACATTATTATAACAACAAAACAGCCAAAAAAAATTATCATTTATTACCGACGGACAATTGTCCGTCGGAAACTGAGGTATTTACCGACGGTCAACTTAACCGTCGGAAAAAGTTGGTTAATTCGGAGGAATTTCTCCGACGGAATCTTACTTGCCATTCCGTCGATAAATATATACCGACAACAAACTTTTCGTCGTAAAAATGCGATGGAATATTTCGATCGGTATTTTTAGCTGCGGACAGTTCACCGACCAATTTTCGCACCACCAAATTCCGTCGGTGATTAACTTCAGCGACGGAAATACGTTATTTACCGACGGACATTTCCGTCGAAAATCAACAGATTTCTTGTAGTGATTCAAGGATTCTTCTGTTTCCGTTATTCAGGGATTTACATTTAGTTGCAGGAGGCGACATTATCAAGACCCTTCAAGATTTGCACCTCCAAAACAATAGCAATCGAATCGACAAAATGTCTCTCAAACACTTAACTTTAGTCTTCTTGTTCCTAATTGGGATAGTGATCCTCTCCACTTCCTTATCTTTTGCTAATCCTGATCAAGAGCCTCTTATAGGCTACCCAATAAAACCACCACCAGAGCATCGAGGAGAGAAACCCCTCCTAAACACAGAGGAAAAAAACCTATAATTTGGGTTTTACACAACACATTTTATATGTGATCTTTCGATCAATTTTAGAAAGAGGGCTAATGTTTTGTATTTAATGCTTCTGTTGTACAGTTGTTGTTTAATGCAAAATATAATGGTTTAATTTTCTTGTCATATGTTTGTATAGAATGTGTCTCACCCCGAATTAAATATTTGCTTCTTCGTATATTGTCAAACAATTTATGAAATGAAGGACCCTAATGAATGGGAACTCATACATAGTGTGGCATAAAAGTTTAAGCCACATTTCCAAAGCTAGGGTTAAGAGATTGATCAAGGAAAGCATTTCTCAATTCTAGATTATGATGATCTGGGAACATATGCTGATTGTTGCAGGAGTAAGTTGACTAATAAAGATATTGAGGTCAACTCATGCTTTTGACTTGTTGAGTCTGATACATAAAGTTATCAGAAGACTTTATACAGTTACATTGTGCAATTCTAAATGTATTCTGACATTTGTTGATGATTATTCTCATTAAAATTATGTGTTCTTGCTTAGAAATTGTAGGTTGAGAACTAATTGAAAAAATTCATCAAAATAGTCAGATTTGATCGTGAGGGAGAATATCATGGCAAACTTAGTGTTTTAGGACTTTAAAAGGTTTGATTGCTAGATGTTTCGAATCAATTGGAATAGTGATTTTATTCACTATGTTGAGTAATTCTGAGCAAAATGGTGTGTTACCGAAAGGAGTAACTGTACCCTAAGGGACTCGAAGAAGTCGATGTAGAACAGGGCTATTCTACATGATTATCTAGAAGTTTGGAAACTCAGCCTTGCACATATTCGTATATGGAGTTGCCTTACTGAGATAGTATAATCCTTATAAAGAAAGATTGCATGCTCGTTCCGCTCATTGTTCTTTAGTAAGATATCTCGACCATTTTAACGCTACAACTTTTACTGTATAAAAGGTGGGACTTAAATAGTGGAATAAAAATAACTAAGTTTCTGGAATACAATGTCTATGATGATGATGGGTTTTTTGACTCTTCGAATGATAGCAGGGTGGATACGACAGTTATTATGTACCTGTCACTCATACAGTTATATTTAGTTGATTTAGGTCTTTCTACTATGACTGCATAGGAATAGGAACCCATACCTGTACATATAGTGGTTCCTGGGGGTATAAGATCTAATGCAGTTAAGTAAATCCACCAAAGTAAGATGACCTATTATCCAATCTGATTTCATAGTCTATCAGGTCAACATGACTATGCTATTAGGCATGTTATATATCCATTTACTTTTATAGAAGTTGTTTCTGGACCCTATGCAAATTTGTGGTGGGTTGCAATGAATGATGAGATGCAAGCTATGAAGCATAGTAAGGTTCGAACGTTAGTTGATTTGCATTGGAACTACAAACTCGCTAGTTGTAAATGAAGTTTTAAGACCTAAAGGATTTCGGGATAAAGTTCAGTGATTTATGGGCTCACTAAGTTGCCTAATGGTTCACTCAGGGAGAAAGGTTGACTTTAATGTTACCTTTTCAAAATGTATCCTCATAAGATATATTTTGAGTGATTAAGGCAATTGTAGCTCATGATGATATAGAGTTACATCAGATGGCTATCAAAACAGCTTTCCTGAATAAAAACCTTTATAAAGTAGTCTATATGGTACAATATAAAGGATTTCAAGATCCAGATAGAACTGATATGGTTTGCACATTAAGCAGATCAATATATACTTTATATTAAACCTCTTAAAAGTGATACTTTACATTTAATAAGGTTTGACCTCTTTCGACTTCACGAAAAATAAAGTTAAAAAGATACTTATACCATGAGGTCAAAGGGAGCAAAATTATCTTCATATTACTGCATGTGGATGATATATTGCTCACGTCAAATTACTTGACCATGTTGTAAAAGGTTAAGCAACTTTTGGCCAAGAACCATGACATGAAAGACCTTAACGTAACATCTTTTATCGTAAATATTCAGATTCATTGGGACAGATCTTAACACTCATTAGGCCTCTCATAGAATGCCTACATTGAGTATGTGTTACAAAGGTTTAATAAGGTTAATAATAAACCTGTCGTAGCACTTATCTCTTATAGTGAGAGAAAATTTTTGGTACAGTATCCAAAAAATAAAGTAAGGAGAGAGGTCATAAGGAATGTTTCATATTCTAATACGGTTGATAGCCTGATGTATGCTCGGCTATATACTAGACAGAACATTGCATTCACTATTTGACTGTTTGGTTAATATCTAGTTAACCTAGGTGTAGACCATTGGAATGCGGTCAAGCGAGTGTTGAGATACTTAAAGGAACTAAGGATTATATGTTGACATATAACACAGTCAACAAACTAAACCTCGTAGGAAATTCAGATTTAGAATTTAACTATGTGTCCAGATGATCGAAAGTCCACTTAAGGTTACAGTTTTAAGTTTGCAGATGGTACAATGTCGTGGAAGAGTGTCAAGTAGACACATGTGATTTCTTTGATGATGCATGTAGAGTGCATGCTATGGGGATGCTTCATAGACGGTTTGACTCAGAAACTTGATTTCTGAGTTGTGTGTAGTTGATTCAGTTGCTAGACCTATTCAATTATGCTGTGGTAATCTTCTTGTTATGTTGTTTAATAACAACAAAGAATATCACAGGATCTTAACATTTAAAGGTTAATTATTTGTCCATAAAGGTGTTGATACGAAAAGGTGACATTAAGATTTAAAGCATTTAAGGACTGAGGAAATATTAGTCGATCCTTTAATCAAAGGACTTCGCCCACTTGTGTTTGTGACACAAGTATACAGTATGGGTGTTTTGAAGTACTTAGACACTATTAGTTAATGGATTGTTATGATTGCTTCATATACATTTGTACATTTTGATGTATTATGATAGTATAATAGTTCATCGATAAAGATGGTCATCGTTTACCCTCAATAATACGTGTTATCGTATATTGCAATAATACATATAAAAGTCTTAAGATTTGTGTTGATCTTACAGATTTAAAGGTCATTGGGCATATATACAAATTGACTTTAAGCCTATGTCATTTTGACTCATACAATTTTATACAAATATCCATAAAGTTTTACATGGTATAGGGGATATAAGTTTTTAATCTTATAAAGGTTCTCTAATGCAGTTTAACTTTCAGTCGGGGAACATAAAGATTTTCTCTAATGCAGTTTAGCATTTGGTGAGAGAAAATAGGATTTCTCTAATACAATTTAGCATAAAGTTGGAGAAATTGAAATCTACAAACGAAGATGATATAATTTAGATCATAAAGGTATTATCCTAGTTTGCTACACTTCATTTTTCCCATTCAAGTTAGTGAGGTATTAGGTATACGTGATTATATTGGATCTGTGTCGCACATGACACATGCATTTGATACTTTTCAGTATCGAGAGCCTTACAAGATGGAATAATGAACTTTCGATATCTTTTGATCAAGTATTTTGTTTTTAGACCTAGTTGACTAATTCAGTAGCATGGCTTAACTGAGTTTTTAAACTTGAGTCAAAACCTGCGATTAATGCTTATCCAAAGGGGGAGAATGTTGGACAATTTTGTCCTTTATCATAAAGTTTGACAACTATTAATTGTATTTTTTGGTTTTTCAATAAATTATCAGTTAAGTTACATAAATTGATCCAGATAAAGATAATAAAGTGACCTAATAAATGATCTAAATCAATAGGTTAAAGTTCGGGTAAAAAATGGATCCCAATCAATGTGAATCGAACCTATATCAGTCTTGTAATGGAAAGTCCGATATGGATGCTATATATAAAGGTTAAGGTTTCCTGCAGTTGCTCATAAATCAATCGTAAGCATAAGGATTCTTTGACCCGTTAAGAGAGCTTACATTTTGATAAAACTGTATAAAGACCTTACTCGCATCTTGGAGAGCAGTTTCTGTAAAGATGGTGTTGGATTCGTGCTCGTTTTAGCTTCAAAAAGCTCGTTTGAAGTTACGGAACTGAAATCAAGTATTTTCTGCATCTCTTTATTTCTTGCCCTTTCACGTTCGATTCCAGATACGTAACTAAGGTATTGCTACGTATTACAGCCTCCACCAAAACATAAACGGCCTCCTCATCATCGCCACCTTTTGGAAGAGGACTTGGAAGGCTAATGTGGACCTCTTAAGGGCAAGGGAGAGAAGCCTCCACCTTATTGCAAACCACCCTATGGCAATAAACCCCCTTGTCGACCACCGTATAAGCCTCAACACAAACCCCCCCCACAAGCCTCCGACATCTAACTTAGTCATCATCCCATATATGACTGGCTTAGCTAAAATGCCTATATGTATACTTAAATAAGCTCTATCATAGAGAGTGTTATGCTCTTCTGCACGTCTGAGCGTTATCTATGATTTGTGTTCGTAGACCTTATACTTGGCTTAGCTAGTTATAGCTTATGAAAGTAGATGGATGTTCGTTACTCAAGGATTCTTCTGCTTCCATTTGAGAATTTAAGTTTGATAAGCCCTGGCAATCGCATGCAAGTCCAAATTATTACGACGTAATGCTCATAAGGCATAACTATTAGCTTAGTCAAAAAATAACAATAATAAAATAAGTTAGTCATACCTATTATGTCACCTAAAACCAAAACCAAAGCCAAGATCGAAGTTTCCTTCTATTAATAAAAATTATTTTAAAAATAATAGTTTATTTATGATATTAATAATTTGTGATATTGGATAATATTAATATTAGATGAAAAGTAAAAGATAGGTTATTCCTGCCTGCCTTAAAAGATGAAGTAAGAAATTTGTCCAAACTTACAGTGTGGTCCAGAACGTCAAATTACTATTGTCGATATGTCATGTAGACAGAGACTTAACATTTACTTGTACAACATTTCACATGAAAAATAATATTCATTTTCATTGCTTAGAAGAGCTTTGAATTAGAGATTCATGAATGCACACTACAAAAAAATTACAAATTAGCGATAGAAAATTACTGACTTAAAAAATACTGTAGTATATTTATCAACAAAAAATAAATTTCTATTGGTAATATTGTTGGGAAAAATTGTATTTTATGACGGATAAAACATCTATTGGTAAAGGTGGAGGGAAATTATTTCGATAATTTTTTCGACGTAATATAGCGACAAAAGGGCAATGTCTGTCGATAAAATAGGCGAGAATGCTTGGCAACATAAATAAGCGTTGGGGTGCACGACAGTAATGTACCAACGGATTATTAATCTGTCGGCAAAATATGAAAGTTAAATGTCATTGTTTTCTTCGGCTTACAACGTTTTTAATAAACGACATCGTTTCCGTTTTACCTAAAAGCTACTGAAGCCCCTCCTCCATCATCATTTGCTTTTTTTTTCATTTTCTCATCTCTGTGGTCGTCAGTTTTTCCCTCACTGTTGCCGTCCTCATCTCTATTTAAGGTGGGTGTTGTCCTCCCTTATATTTTCTGCTTTTTATATATGTATGGATGAGTTTTATACCCATTTTGTGAAATGTTGTTCATACATATTTTATGTTATGCCAGTAAACTATACTTGTCTGTATTTTGCCATTATTGTATGATGAATGACAATATATAGTGTGATGAATGACTGTGTATAAAGCATGTACAATGTTTTAATTGTTAATTTTAGGTGGCATGAGTCACATTTCATTTAGCCCTTGTTTTAGATATTCTAACTACTAAATCGTTCAAACTTTTAAGATTTTTCTATTACTAATATGTACCTTCTGATTAGGGAAACAAGAGTTCATTCTTTATTATGAACTAAAATATCTATGAAGCATCTATCATATTGTTTATGCTTTGTTATTTGATGTATGTTGTCTCCAAAATTTATGTTCATTTGAGTTTTGTCCACTCTACTTGTTCTTTTAGATTATATCGGTCAAATCTCTCAACTATTAATGTTGCTTCATATTTCTTGTTTAGGCATGCTTTCGAATCTAAATTTTCCTTTAGTATTTAACCATTTGTTTCAGCTAGCTTAGAAATGTGATATGAAGATAGCGAGTTCATTGTTCATCATTTTCACTTGCATTGTAGGTGTTAGGAATTTGTTTTGCACCATATAAAAGTGGCTTGATAATAATCCTATTTCATGAAGGCCAAAGTCTTTTCACATATATTTTATTTACATAATTGGATTTTAAAGCTTGAACAAATTTTATATTTTGATTTAAAAATCGAGAATGCTTAAGGTTTAATGATTTAGTACCTGGGGCTTTTAATGATTTTGCATTTTGATTTTGGTTGAATATTTAACTTTGATAATTTGAAATTAAATCTAGGCTTGAGATTGAATTTCTTCGAAATGAATTATGCTTTTATTTTATTAATTTACCATTATTTATTAAGACTGTTTCATTTTTTATAATTATGATGTCTCACTTCTTTTCTTTTCCTCATTTTGGCAATGCATTAAAATTTCACATATTAAGCATAAAAGGAAGAGAAAAAGTATCACATATAAACCTAGAAATACAAAATTTGAATCTATTTGTTTACACTCAATAGAAATTCCTAAGAATCCATCAATACTAGGAGAAAATATTAAGTTGACTTCAAGAAAATCCTCACTTAAATCTAAGGACTTACAATTAGTCTCTAACCTAGAAAAGTCACCTTATTTGAAAATGTATCATTTCATTTGTCTATCTAAAAGGTTAGAGTTACAATTATTCTTCCCTCTAGAAGTTATTTTGTTTTTTTAAATTCATGTTCTTGATTTTTCATAATTGAATTTGATTATGTAATTTTTTTTTAAGGTGACATAATATGCTTCTTAAGATTAAGAACATCAATGTTCTTTGGCAAGTAAGATTGCTGGCTTTTCCTCTTTCTATTAGTCATAATTATTTCCTTTTTAGATTATAATGCATATTTAGTTTACTAGTATTTATGTCTTTGTTAATACTCCCTCCTATCCAAAATAAGTGTCGTTTTAGAGGAATTTTAATTATTCAAAATAAGTATCGTTCACAATTTTTCATGCATGTTTATAATTTTATTTTCAAAATTACCCTTTAATCTCTCTCACATCCTAATTATACAGATTACATTTTCAAGGCAATTCAACATGCAATTAATAAGGGTATATCAAACATTTCACTAATTTTCTTAATAAGTGTGCATTTCTCTAAAACGACATTTATTTTGAATAGGAGGGAGTATTTCACAATATTTTTAAATTTTGTGAATTTTGTGAATGATTCGAGGTTCAATACACTTTATTCCTTTGTGTTTTCTCGTATTGATCTTTTAGCCTTTATTTTTATTTATCTTTAGTGCATCATGTTATCAAGTATTTAATCACTAGTTCCTTATTTTTAGTCTTTCATAATGATAAAAAATGTAGAGCTTTAGTAATTAATATTGTAGGTTTTTCATATTATTTATGTTCAGGTTTTTATTCACTATTCTTTAGGTAATTTTTATATTGTTATTATAGTTTATATTAGGTTTTACTCATATGCATATTTTAATTATGATATTTATGTTAAATTTGATGATATTTGGTTTGTGTATGGTATATTACGAATTTTTATAGGTTTGGTATTAGGACTTATGATAAGATCTGGAAAGCTAGAACAACTGCCTTTTAATTTATTTTATTATTTTAATTTAGTTCTTAGATCTTCAGAATTTTAATAAATCCTAATAAAATATTTTTTTAATTTAGGTTTCTAAAATAAGGGTGGGTCATGCCTAATATTACTCTCTTATTGTCTTTAAAACTTAATGCAAGTTCAATCAAGTTCAGATTCACAAGGAGGTTTAAATGAACTTTAAGAATTTTTTTATATTTTTAGAATCTATAACTATAAGTTTTTATTTATGTTTTTTATTATTATTTTGGATTAAGAGTTTAGGATCAATGCTTTTCAAATCAAAAATTCATATGTGGGTCTTGGTTTAGCTAAACCTAGTCCCATTATTGTTAGTTCAAGTCTTCATTTAAATGATTATATATGAACGTCGATTTGAGTATTGTGTGTTAGAGTTTGTGTGTTATAAATAACACATATGTTCATAAAAATCCCTACTATACACCAAAAAGTCATCAAAATAAAAAATAACAAACTTCTAGTGAATGCAAGTGGTATTATTTGTAAATGGTGATGATATTTTTTGTATGGAATCATAAGAGTTTCAAGTGTTAATTCTTATAGTGAAATTTGGCATTGTATGCAACAAACATAAATACAAAACTATTGAACAAATGTATTATATTAAATACAAAATTTTCTTTTTCACAGGCCCTATTTTGTGTTAAAAGCGTCCCTCAACCTTCTTCATTGTAGTCTATGGCAGGGTCGTTCTTAATATTTTATAGGCCCTGGGCAAAGTACAAAAAGTTTCTATTTTTCCCTATTTTGGAGCCCTCATATAGAATAAAAATAAATAAAACATAGGTCATTTTTGTTGTTCTTTATGAGGTTAAGAGTAGGCCTTATTTTGTTTCATTTTATTTTTTATAAGAATAAAAATAGGCCCAAATAAAAAAGTTCTTATTTTTGCCTTTTTTGGGCCCTCATATAAAATAAAAATAAACAAAATATAGGACCTTTTTGTTGTTCTTTATGAGGTCAAGAGTGGGGCCTCTTTTGTTTCATTTTATTTTTTATAAGAAAAAAGGCCATATTTTATCATTTATAAAGAGGGGCTCTGGGTAGGTGCCCACACCCTGCCCTTTCCCAGGGCCGACCCTGGTCTGTGGTTATCTATCTATCCAGATAAGTCGTCCAATTAATGTCTATTATATGTGTTGCTTTAATAGTACGAGTATTTGGGTTTGGGTTTTGTGTGAATGCAAAGGATGTTTTGATTTTGTATTGTTGTTTAGAATATTCTTATAATCAATGAGGAGTTTTTATGTTCTTCTTTAATAGTCTAAGTATTTATGTTTGGGTTTTGTTTGAATCATTGATGAGTAGATGTATGAATTACATAAGTATTTACTATGTATGGAATGAGTTTGAGATCTTATAGGCTAGAAACCCATAATGCAGCTTCCTTGAGGCTTATTGGTAGAAATTTTCACGAGCCTAAGAGTCACAGCGAGAACTTACTTTCTCAAAGAAGAACCACCATATGAACTTACTTGTTCATTAAAACAAGTAATGTGGGTGCAACTGAAAATCCTTACATCCAAATAATTCAGCTAATTATACTTTTCAGGAAAATATAAAAAATCTTAAAGAAGAACCAAACTCACTTGCAAAATAGTTTTTTAACTTACTATAATCAATTGACCAAGAATTACGACCAAATTGTGAGATCATGACTCAATTATCTTCAATGCTTGAATATGGAACATAAAGTCTGAAGGATGCATTTTTGATCAAAGTTTTGAAAAAAATTCTTACTTATTATAACAAATCATCGCTTCCTGATCATACAATGGTTGATAATTTTTATAATATGAAGAAACTTATTAGGAGTCTTAGTTTTCCAGTTGAAAAAATTGATTGTTGCAGATTGGAATGTACGTTATTTTGGGAAGATGATGTGAAATGACAAGAGTGCAAATTTTGTGGTCAATCGAGGTTCAAACCTAGAAAGTGTACTATAAAACAGAAATTAATGCCTTAGAAGCAAATGTATTATTCCCTGTTTACTCTGAGAATTCAAAGACTATATGTCTTTGATGTTATTGCATCTCATATGAGTTGGCATAATGAACATGAATAGGAAGATGGAATAATGAGGCATCCATCGAATGCACTCACATGGAAACATTTCAATAACACTTATTATGAGTTTGCAGTTGAAAGTCAAAATTTTGGGTTAGGATTCTCGATGAATGGATTCCAACCTTTTGGTTAATTCGACTAACAATATTCATCATGGTCAATTATAATTACTACTTATAATTTGCCTCCATGGATGTGTATGAATGAGACATATATGTTCTTGATAGTGATTGTGCCAGAGTCTACAAATCTAAAGCATAAAATTGATATATTCTTACAATCATTGATATCTGAATTGCATCATCTTTAGGAATATGGTGTGGAGACATATGATGTGTCTTTTAAACAAATTTTTTTTATTGAGAGTAGCATTGATGTAAACTATTAGTGATTTCTTTGCGTATGTTATGTTGTCTGGATGAAGTACAGTAGGAAAATTGACTTGTCCTTATTATTGTAATGATTTTGATGAGTTTTATCTTCCAAACGGGGCCAAAATATCTTGATTTGACAACTGCATGAAATTTCTGCCTCTAGATCATCCATTTATATGCAATAAATAAAAGTTTATTAAGAATGGAATGGTGCAAACACCTTCTCCCTCTCACAAAGCTAGTGAAGAGATATTGCAAGAGATTGATGAATTAGGGTTGCTGAAAGTTACAAAACTTGGAGCTGATGAAGTTAATACAAGCATTAGTAAAAACTTTAGTTGGAGAAAACAGAACTTCTTTTGGGATTTTCCATATTGGAAAACTAATTTGATACGTCATAATCTAGATGTGATACATATTGAAAAAATATTTTGACAATTTATTCAATACCATAATAAACATTGAAGGGAGGGCAAAGGGCAATACAAAATCACGAGCTAATTTGAAACTTTTTTGTAGAAGGACTGAGTTAGATAGAAAGATCTACGCACCAGTAAATATCCAAAAACATGTTACGCTTTGGACAAAAAATAAAAGAAAATTTTTTGTGAATGGTTGAAAAGTCTAAAGTTTTCTGATGGTTATGTTTCAAACTTGGCAAAGTATGTGGATATGAGGAAGTACAAATTATTTGGGATGAAAATTCATGATTATCATGTGTTTACGTGAAGACTAATTCCAATTGCATTTTGGGAGTTCCTACTAAATAAAGTTTGGGAAGCTATAATAAAATTAAGTTTGTTTTTCAAAAGCTTAATATCATCTAAAATAAAGTTGGTTGACATGGAAAAACTAGAAAGAAAAATTACCGTACGCTTGTGCAAATTAGAAGGAATTTTCCTTCCAAGTTTCTTTAACTCTATAGAGCATCTACCCATGCATTTTCTAATTTCCAATATATAAAATCGAAAAATTTAATGTCCAAGACAATTATATTTATCACAATTATCACAAATTATGAAGTACTAATTTAAGCTAAAACTCTCCAAGGTAAATTTTTCTGGCTATTCTTGAAGTTCACTATTGATTTGTTTCCTACAAAATAAATAAAAAAGAATCAATTAATTACTTTATAAAATATTAAGCTATAAATTTAGTACTAATATTTTATAATAATACCATAATAATGATAAGAAGTAATACTAACTATTATAGATTTTATAAATTTATAAACTCACATGACTAGTTGGGGTATTTATGTTGTAGCACTTGATGAATCTCCAATTGAGGCAGAAGCATTGAAAAACAAACTAGGAATTACTCTATTATTTGTCAAATGTGCAAAAACAGCTGAAATTTGTTTCATTTTCGTGACTTGCTTCTTAATAACTGCATCTTGAGCTTGAATCTTCTCATTTTTTGTTTTTGTGATTTTCATAAGTCATGCAACTTCATCATATAAATCACTTGCACGTTTTGTTGCAGCCTCAACTTCAGTTAGAAGTTGACTCTTTTCTTAGGACTTAGATGTTATCTTTCAACACCTAAATCACATGAATAACTTGACTTTCTTTCTAGGATAAGGCCGAAATGCTCAACAAGTGGTAGCAGGATGGAAAAAAGCATTTGTAGAAGTAACAAGATGCATGGTCCATGTATGATGATTCACTCGTGTCACAATAACAAAATTCTCTCAACCCCAATCGTTACTTACCTTAGCATTTGACGATGTAGAGGATCTGCCGCTTAGTGATTATTGAGTTATTCCTTGCTTATAGGTCTCCATGTGAAGCTCTGGTGCCTAGAAAATGTAGTAATTGCAACTTAGCACAATGAAACTAGAACTCTCATGCATGGTAATAACTACCAAACTATTCATTTGAGGTAAGAGGGAGTGTTTAACCACTAATTAGAAAGTTTAAAAATAACATTTCACAAAGTAAACTAATCAGTCAAATCAAGAAATAGAAACTCATTGGCTAGAAGAGGTTGAAAATGGATACTTCAAGTTTATAACTAAAAACATTTAACAGTTCACTACTACTTCAGCGTATTCTATCCTTATGGAGCATGCCAACTATGATTCTAGTGGCCTTTGGAAGATAGTATGGCACTAGAACGATCCTCAACGTATTCGATCATTTTTTTGGCTCCTCGCGCAAGATTGTTACTCTCTAATCAACAACGTTTTCGTAGATGTCTGACTACGACTGTTGAGTGCTATCACTGTCGGGCAGAAGAGTCCTCCCTTCATGTTATGTAGGATTGCCCCAAAGCGAGAAGTTTGTGGCTTACTTTCCCTCTACATGTTGTCTCTCTAGATTTTTTTAAATCTAAATGCTCATGATTGGCTTCATCTGAATCTTCAAAAGCACCGACTGGTTTTTGGCCTTGATTGGTCCCTTATCTTCGGTATCGCTTGTTGGTTCATATGGTCCTGGAGGAACATGGTGTTTCTCCTGCTTATATTGTCCTGGAATATGCTCATCGGATTCACAAAGCTTCGGTCTGGCAAAGTAGAGTGTTTCTTGGCCATCGACCCCGTTATGAGCAACTTATTGGATGGTGCAAACCTACTCCTAGTTGGGTGAAATTGAATACTGACGAGTCGTGCAAAAGCTCAACCTATTCGGCCACAGCGGGTGCACTTCTTCGCGACAGCTCCGGTGCTTGGTTTGAAGGCTTTGTCTAGAATCTTGGCTGGTATTCCTTGGTATCTGTTGAACTTTGAGACGTCTTCTCCGGACTGAATCTGGCTTGAAATCTTGGATATCGTAAGGTGGAATTAGAACTGGATTCTCAAGTGGTGATGAGTATTCTATCTGACTCCACTAAACGAACAATATCGCTCAATCCTATAGTCATGGGAATCAACGAGTTATTCAACCGCAACTGGGTAGTTTTATCTCGCCATACTTACAGGGAGGGTAATAGGTGTGTCGATTGGCTCGCCAATTTTACTGTAAATTATGAGTTAGGGGTCACTACTTTTGTTAATGCACCTTTAGGGTGTCTCTCGATCTTCCTCGAGGATATAGATAGGATTAGCCTCCCTAGATTAGTTGTATAATTTGTATTGGTTTTCTCCATTTATAAAAAATAAAAATAACAAAATTAACAGTGATCCTACATCCAAAGCAAGCACTCATAAGCTCATAAGCAATACGTAACCAATATGCTCTCAGTGTTTGAAGCTTTCTGGGATCAGCATGTCCACTGCTTGGTGGAAATACTCCGCTGACTTATCAAATGAACTTTAGCCTCATCAATGGCTGGAGTCATAAACGCAAAAGAAGTGCGAGCGTTTCCTTAGATCCACAATGCCTCGGTTTGGTGGGATTTATCAGCAAAGCATCCTCCAACTTTGAAATCACGTATGTAGAAGCAATTTAACAGCTCAAACAACATTAGGCACTACGTAAAGGAAGAGGATGTAATCCATAGCCGATAACTAAAAATCCAAATCACCATTTGTCGTTTTCTTTACGTCTACAACACTTTGAAACTGCGATAATTCAAGCAATGCACCACCCCACTTGGTCAGATTCTACACACAACAATTTACCAACTCTGAATTCACCAATAATGCTCATACCAACACGAGCATTAATAGTGAGGACTTAGTACTGTAGTCAACTTAAATTAAAACAAGTTTCTTCCACGACCAAATAACTCAAAACAAGTGTCCTTCCCAAACACAATCAGAAGGCATATGAATATAGATAAAACGGCAGCAAAAACATAATTTGGCAATAATCACAGCTAGAGAAAGGATTTTTCAATGTGGTTATGAACATCGGCATCGAGAGGGTCCTTGGCATAGGTAACTTTGGCAGTTTTATGGGTGTGCTCGACATCAAGAGCCGATCGAAATCATCCTGAGTAAACTCCATTATGGCGTTGACGGTTCGTTTATGAACTTTACTTAGGGTTTCTGCAAGACCTTACCAGAGAGAGCAAAATGGAGAGGCAAAGTGAGTGGCAGCTTTCCCAAGTTAAAAGACTGGAAGAAAACGGATGCGGCTTTTCAGAGTGGGGAGTCAGAAATAAAACACGAAAGAAAAACAGGCTTGAAAGATCTTTCCGTAGACCTGGTTGTACCAAATATTTTACTGGATGGACCATCTTATTTATTCAAATTAAGAGCAATTAATATATAAGGATAAGCTTATGATTTAATACGAGCTAAAAATTACTAAAAAAAAGATGCGGAATTCTTTTATAATATCACTTATTTTAAATTTATTAAAAATTAATTATTATAAATTATTTAAAAATTCTTTGAAGTTTTTATTGAAAATTTTAACACATTATCATTATTTATATAGACATAATTATGGATCATATGATGATCTGAATTAAAAATAATTAAAAAATTATTTTAAAAAATTTTCAATATTATAATACAAACGAATACAAAGGAAGGGTTTGAGTTGGTGTTAAAGTTCATATAGAAATTAGCAAATGAAGTGCAGAGGTACGGTAATACGTAAAGGACTTATGCAAAGATTAGCAAATGAAATATATAATTCCTGAAATTTGGTTGTAGTTTTTAGGCTTTAGTTTTTGTTTTCTATTTTTTATTTTTACTTTTAAAATAAAAATAAAAACTCATTTACTTATTAATTTCAATGTAATTATATTTTTATTACGGATAATAATTAATAATTAATACATTAAATAATTAAATATATTTTATTTAATTATTAAATATAGTAAATAATTTATTAACCATTAGAGTCAAGGTGGAGTGCTAGTAATCTTAGTATCAGTGAGACCAACATGAGAGATAAGATCAGTAGCATACTAGGCTTGAGATAAGTAGTAATCTAATTCATCAAACATACTTCAACGCCTAAAAAATAACTCTGGAGACCTGAATATTTCATTCATTTATTTTAATTTTGATTTTGATGAAATTTCAAAATTATATTTAGCCAATATAATATATGTAAAATATTACTTTTAGATTATCAATATATGTAGTTCGAATATTTTATAAGAAAATATTTAAATATAGGACAATCTGAATGGTTCTATTAGATTGTTTTTATATAAACTCATTGCTAAAATCTCAAATACAAGTTGTATTTTGGATTTATTTGTGGCAATTAATGATGTTGAATTATTAGGGATAATATAACATAGGTTAAATGATCCGAGCTTGTATGACTATTGCCTAAATTAATACATTTTCCTTATTTGTAATATAGTTGTCCGACTAAATCTAGAGAGCTTATCCTAAGTTGTTCGATAGCTAGGTTTAGATAAAGAACTTATTTTGATTAAACGCGATCTAAGGAAAACTCAGGATTAACAGAGCATATTGTTAATCTACGATCAATAGCTCCTAAGAGAGGTGTGGAAATAGTAATGCAATGAACTATGTTTATTCGTGTGTAGGCCAAGATTGAACTGAGAGTTGGATTCTAAACTCATTCATCAATTTTCTCACCTTTATGTTGTTTAATTTGATTTACTTTTATTAGTTCAATTTTACTTTGTTATCTTAATTGTAACCAACCAAATAATATGTTGTTTACATATAATATAATTTAGGAAAGTGATTTGATTTAATCTTTGTGGGATCGACTTAGACCTACTACTAGCTATAGTTTTAAGTTTAGTTATTTTTGTTGTATTGTTCCGACACACTGTCAAGTAAAATTCTCAAACTTAATTTTCCTAGTTTTGACAATAAAGCAAGTGGCCCATCAAATTTTGTGTTTTTGGGATGCTGTCCCTACTTAATTTATAGATGGTTTTTGTTACTATGTGTTTTTTTATCACCTAAGCAAGTACTCCTAGTTATTTTTCATTCGCTATAAATATAAAGTCCTCAATTGTTTTATTAAAAATTGTTCTATTATTGAAAAGTATTTTGGACATCTAATAAAGCAATTTCAAAGTGATCGAGGTGGCAAATACCAAGCTCTTACCCAATACCTTAGTGAAAATGATATCTTTCATCGATGTGCTTGGCTTAAAACATTTAAGCAAAATGGTTGCGCAAACATTGAGATATAGTTGAAATAGGTTTATCTCTTCTGAATCATGCCTTAATGTCAATATCATTTTAGACTCATGCCTTAAAAATAATTGCTTATATCATAAATCACCTGCCTACACTAGTCTTAGAACGCAAAACACCATCTCCTTAATTTTTAGCTAGCCTCCAGATTTTATTGAATTGTGTGCATTTGGGAGTTTATGTTATCTTTGGTTGCATCCATAGACTCCTTATAAGTTATCTCCCCTTTCTTCTCCCTGCATTTTGCCTGGTTATTCTAAAATATTTAAGGGATACAAATGTTATGATGTTGTCACTCACAAAATTCACTACTAATGCCATGTTTTGTTTGAAGAACATGTGTTCCCATTTTGGTCCTCAACCATCATTAGCACCAATCCACTACTATTACCAATTCCTTAATCGATAAACACTATAGCACCATCAGTTCATGTGTCGTCTACTAATCATTATCCTCAAGCAATAGCCTTACCCATGCACATGACAAATCACCACGTCAACATACTAACTCCTTCCAAAACAACAATGCAATTGTCCATTCACCAATCATCTCAGCCCTAAATCAGACCACTCTCCCAATCAACCTAACTCACTGAAGCATTTGAACTCAACCAACCCAACTACTTCACTAGAAGTCATACCATCACATGACTCTTTAAATCCCAGTCCAAACCAAACAAAGACATCCTCTATATCTTAGCTAATTCTAATTAACCTCTAAGTGGATTTATCATACTACAACTTGAAAGTGTCACAAAATAAAAACCACGAACAAAAGTCACTAAACTGACTCATCTGATGGTGACCAGAGCTAAAACAGGCATTTAAACCTAGAACCTTCTCTAATCATCAACTGAAACTGAGCCATGTACATATAGTAAGGTAGCATCAAATACATTATGGCTTCAAGCAATGGCATATAAGATATAAGTCTTATTCACAAGTCTTATTCACTGTTAAGATATATGATATATATCTTTTATTTAGTTTTGACATTTTAATTGGATATATAATATGTTAGTAAATTGAATTTGCAGATTTTGTGGATTGATGAAATTAAAAAGATGAGGTAGTTGTGTGGTGGAATTAAGGTTGTGGTTATTTGGTTAAAGTGAGTTTTTTAGTGTATCAAGGATCTGTACATATCTCATAATAATGGTAGAAGTCTATCTCTAAGGTGTGTAATTATCCACATCTCTTATCTACTGCAGATCTATCTCTAGCGTGAATCTTTTATGCCGAAAAAGGGATAGCATGTGTTAATTAATTATTGAACAAATACTACAGAAATGTATCTTAGTTGAAAATGGTATTGAGTGGGGTTACGTGTGTTAGTTGATTGAATAAAATATTGTGGCCATGTGCATGTCTCATTGGAAGCTACGTTGAAGAGGAGTTACAGTGGTGTAGTGGGTGTTGAAAAATTAGCTTATGTTGTTTTTTTTTTTTTTTTTTGCAATTAAATGTTCTATGGGTATTAAAGGAAATTTGGGTGTCTTGAAATAAAAGTGACAGTGGGCATTAATTAGAGGTGAGAACGTGGCTGAAAAATATCGTGGTTCATGGAAGGCTAAAAAATACCGTGCTTAAATTGGTTTTTGTTCAAGGGTTTTTTGGAGTTGGTTTCGTGTATGTCTCTAGGATACAACAGAAGTTATTTTCGTGTATGTCTTGGTGATACAGAAAAAGGCAATTTTGGAGTCTTGCAAATAAAGTACAGTGGGCGTTAAAGTTAAGATGGTGGGTGTGAGTATTATGGAATGGTAACATAATGAAGGTGATTATTTATGGTGAAGAGAAAATATTCTCTGTGGTGATTGAAATACACCGTGGGGTAGTTTCTAATTTTCCAAATTCGGCATTCCGGGATTGTGCGTGATTTTTTGTTGGCTGTATCATTCTTCATTGGGTCAACGATTATTAATTTATTTCTCTATGGGCTACGTATACTTCATATTGGTATTTATGTGAACCAGCCCATTGTTGATGCGATGACTTTCAGATCTATTTCAGTTGAGCAGAACTCATCGTGAAGTTGTTCTTTTCTATCTCAAATGTATTTAGTTTTTTTCTTTATTATTTTATCACTTGAGTTATTTGTTCATTGTTCTTTCGTTAAAAGATTGAATGAGAAAATCCTTTGTTGAGGTTAGTACAAAGCTATGCATGAAAAATGAGTGAAAACGCATAAAAAGAGTGAGAGATTGAAGGAAGAGAATCTTTCCATGAAGAACACCATACAAGAGTTAGAAAAGAAGCTGATGCTGATGTCGGATGAGCTTGGTAAAGTTAGAATGAATATAGTAAGTACCGAAAAGGGATTGAGAATATTAAATGAAGGTACCGAAAAGCTTGAAAAGTTGTTGAAAATTGGTAAAGGAAAAGGGGATCTTCAAGGCATTGGCTATAAGGGTAAATGCACTAAAGTGAATGAGAAGAAAGATGACATATCCAAATTTGTCCGAGAAGAAGAAACATCAAGAAAAAAGATTTATACCAACATGTTATTTTTATGGAGTCATTGGACATATAAGGCCAATATGTTATCAGTTACTACAGATGTTGTTTCAAAGAAGACAAAACCAAAAATCTAAGCACTCTCCATTAAATTTCTAACAGCATCCCATGATATTAAAGTAAGCTTGGATTAGAAAGGTTCAAGTATAAGCACAAAAACGCAGTGAAAGAAAAACAAGAAATTGTCTAGATTTGCAGTTAGTTACTACTGAAGAAGTAACTGCAGGAACTGATCTGTAGTTAGTTACTACTAAGGAAGTACTAAAGAACTTTCAGTTACTTCGGATGATGAATCACCAAAAATACTAGAAGTTAATTTGAATCGAGATTCTTCATCTCAAATCTGAAGAAATCATCTAATAGAAAATGTCATTAGAGATGTCAGCAAAAGAAGAAAAACATGAGAAAGAAAAATGGTTGATTATCGAGGACTTGTACGCTACTTATGTTACACATCTTCATTCGAGCCAAAGAAAAAGACAGGTTTGAGATTCTTCAAGGGGCACAGGGACAGTGTGCTTTACATTTTTAAAGTATTTTTTGAGTTGTTAAAAACAAAAAACAAAAAAACGAAAAGAAAAGAAAAGATTTGTTTTTTTAGTTCTTTAGTTTTATATTGCTATTATTGTCTCATCTTTTTAGTAGTTTGCATTGTGACTTCTATTTGGCTCCACCAAAGACTCCTCAACTCTCTCATTGGTATGGATCTCTCTCAGGTATCTTTCTCTTTTAGTACACTGACAACACTTATAGTTCATTGCTTGGGTTTATGAATTTGATCACTTTGATGAAGATGGAAGTGAAGTAAGTAGTGAGATGTTGACGTGTGTTTTGAATGGTGGTAAATTGTCATCTTAGCATGCTTATGATTCTTCCGCTGCGCCTATAGTTTATTATTATGATTATAAGTTTTGATATTATTTTGTCCCAAGGGGAAGACATCAAATTGCTTACGGTGAATGTTCCATTCAGGGGAAATTTCAAGGTACGTGTGTGATTATTTGTCTTACTTTTTGGCATCTTTTTGTCCCAAAGGGGACAAATTTGGATGATTGGATGATTGGATGATTGGATAATTATGATATTGATGTTTGATTAAGGGGGACTATTTGTCATATGAATTGTGAATAAGATACTTACATGTCAAATTATATTATTCAGGAGGAGTTTCATATTTTTGACAAATAATGCCAAAAAGGGGGAGATTGTTAAGATATATGGTATATATCTTTTATTTAGTTTTGGCATTTTAATTGGATATATAATATGTTGGTAAATTGCAGATTCTGTGGATTGATGAAATTAAAAAGATGAGGTAGTTGTGTGGTGGAATTAAAGTTGTGGTTATTTGGTTGAAGTGGGTTTTTTAGTGTGTCAAGGATTTGTGCATATCTCCTAATAACGATAGAAGTCTATCTTCAAGGTGTGTAATTATCCACATCTCCTATCTACTGTAGATCTATCTCTGGCATGAATCTTTTATGCCGAAAAAGGGATAGCATGTGTTAATTGATTATTGAACAAATATTGTAAAAATCTATCTTAGTTGAGAATGGTATAGAGTGGGGTTGCGTGTGTTAGTTGATTAAATAAAATATTGTGGCCTTGTGCATGTCTCATTGGAAGCTACGATGAAGAGGAGTTACAGTGGTGTAGTGGGTGTTAAAAAAGTAGCTTATGTTGTTTTTTTGGAGTTTTGCATTTAAATGTTCTGTGGGTATTAACGAAAATTTGGGTGTCTTGAAATAAAAGTGGCAGTGGACATTAATTAGAGTTGAGAACGTGGCTGAAAAATACCGTGGTTCATGGAAGGCTAAAGTGCTTAAATTGGTTTTTGTTCAAGGAGTTGGTTTCGTGTATGTCTCTATGATACAACAGAAGTTATTTTCGTGTATGTCTCGGTGATACAAAAAAAGGCAATTTTGGAGTCTTGCAAATAAAGTGCAGTGGGTGTTAAAGTTAAGATGGTGGGTGTGAGTATTATGGAATGGTAGCATAATGAAGGTGAGAAAGTCTTCTTTGTGGTGATTGAAATACATCGTGGGGTAGTTTCTAATTTTTCAAATTCAGTGTTCTGGGATTGTGCGTGATTTTTTGTTGGTTGTATCATTCTTCATTGACTCAATGATTATTAATTGATTTCTCTATGGGCGACGTATATTTCGTGTTGGTGTTTATGTGAATCAGCCCATTGTTGTTGCGACGACTTCCAGATCTATTTTAGTGGAGCGGAACTCATCGGGAAGTTGTTCTTTTCTATCTCAAGTGTATTTAGTTTTCGTTCTTTATTATTTTATCACTTGAGTTATTTGTTCATTGTTTTTTCGTTAAAAGATTGATTGATAAAATCCTTTGTTGAGGTTAGTACGAGGTGGTCGTACTATTGGGTGTGAAATTCTTTCACGGGAAGTAAGGTTGAGAGATAGTGTCAAGGGTTGAGTGGTATCGACTCAGTAAAGCCTTGGATAAATCTATTGTACTTTCGTGAAAGTATTAAGCTGGGTGAGAGCCCCGCAGATATAGGTAAGGTGTGCCGAACTGCGTTATCAAATTTCTGGTATTTTTACTATTTCAATTTTGCTTGTTTTTATTTTGTTGGTGCCAAAGAAAAATTACGGAAAGTTTGCGAAATAATTAACCCCCTTTGATTTTTCATTCACGAATGAAACTTGGGAATTAGTTCCAAGACAGCCTTATTACGATATAATCTGTAAGAAATGGGTATATTGTATTAAGCAAAAGGCAACCAGTAGTGTGGATTGATACAAAACCCGTCTCTTAGCTAAGGGCTACCATTAACGACCAGAGCTAGATTATCATGACACTTGTAATCTGATTATAAAGCTAGCAATAATAAATTGATTCTTTCATTAGCAGTGATAAAAGGTTGCAAATAGAACAACTCAATATCTCAAAAACATCACATTATGGACTGAAAGGAAAGTAGAGAAAGGTATGGATTGTAGGGTAATTCGAGGGAATAAAATATATTCACTGTGTAAATTATGTATAGAGCATTATTTATACTACTTTGTGTAAAAGGCTATTGACTGAAAGGAAAAATATTCTAACTACCTACTGACATGTGAATTGCTAGCTGTATAGTACTGGAGGAAGAGGAAAGAAAAGACAAAGTAGAATAGGAAAAAAAAAGGAATAAAACACTACAGCTGGGCCATAAGTTTTCACGGTCCAACCCATTATTTTATCATCCGCTCCTCAAGTCGGAGGCTTGGTTAATGACTTTGAACTTGCTAAGTAGACCCGAGAAAGCGTGTGCAGACAATGCTTTTGTAAATAAGTATGCGATATGCTCTTTGGTGTTCACGTGTCACAACTTAAGTAACCCTAGATTCACACAATCGCGAACCAGATGCAGATCTATTTCAAGGTGCTTCATTCTCTCGTGGAAAACAGGGTTCTTTGAGATGTAAATGGCTGCCTGATTGTCGCAATACAGAGGTATGGGTTCTCGAACGTTAACCCTAAAAGCGTGAAGTAGTTGTAGAATCCATTTTAGCTCGCAAGTTGTTGAGGCTAAACTTCTGTACTTCGATTCAGCTGAGGATCGACTTACCGTAGTCTGCTTTTTTATTTTCCAGGGAATCGGTGATCCACCGAGGAATATGTAGAAGCCGGTTAAAGAGCGTCTGGAGAAGATACAACTTCCCCAATTCGAATCCGAAAAGGCTACAAGGTGAGGGCTTTCATTTGTTGCGTAAAAAAACCCCAGATTCTGGGTTCCTTTGAGGTATTTCAGTGCTCGTTTGACTGCTTCCCAATGCGTACTCTAGGGTTGCTCATGAATTGACTCAACTGTTGGGTTACGTACGCGATATCTGGTCTGGTAAACCCTAGATACTGTAATCTTCCAACTATTCTTCTGTATGTTTCTGGCTTCTTCAGTGACTCACCTTCTTCAATGGTCAATTTTGTTCCAGGAATAATGGGTGTTGTGCAGGGAGTACAGTCCAGCAAGTTGGTTTCTTAAAGGATATCCCTGATGTATTTGCTCTGGGTAAGTAGCATCCCGTCCTTTGCCCTTGCTATTTCTATTCCCAAGAAGAATTTTGCATATCCCATATCCTTTATTGTGAATTCTGCATTCAAAGTTTGCTTTACTGATTCCATTTATTCTTCATTAGCTCCTGTAATTAAAATATTATTGACATAGATGATTACTGCCATAAAATCTTCTTCTGTCCCCTTAGTGTATAGGAAATGATCTACTTCGGATTTAGTGAAGCCAATTGAATGTAGTTTTGAGGATAATTCTTTATTCCACTGCCTACCTGCCTGTTTTAAGCCATAAATTGACTTGATCAGTCTACATACCTGCCCTTCCTTAGCTTTAGTGTAGCCTTGAGGGGGTAACATATATAGTTCCTCTTCTAGGTAGCCATGCAAAAAGGCATCATTGATGTCACATTGGTGTATTGGCCATTGTTTGGAGGCAACAATGGCCAAGAACATTATGATGGTTACAACTTTTGCCACAGGAGAGAAAACCTCAGAATAATCAGCACCTTCCCTTTGGCTAAATCCTTTTGCCACAAGTCTAGATTTCAGCTTGTCTAGGGTACCATCTGGATTGTGCTTAACTTTATACACCCACTTCGAGGCTATTGCCTTCTTTCCTTTAGGTAGATCTGTTAATATCCAAGTTTTGTTTCTTTCTAATGCTGACAGCTGCTCATTCATGGATCCCACCCATTTTTCATCCTTGCTTGCAGACTCATAACATAAAGGCTCAAAAATTTCAGATACATTACCTATGAAATTACTGTATGCATCGCTGTGTTTGATGTGCAATTCTCTCAAACTGTCTTCATTTGTTCCTGCAGGACAACAAACTTGTAATGCTATATTATTATCAAGGGGGTAAATGGATGGATTTGCTGAAGCTTGGAGGTCATAATCTTGCAGGTATTTGGGAGGTATGTGGGTTCTGTTGCTCTTCCTCTGTGTAGGAATTGTAGGTAATGTGGTGTGGTCTGGTGAATTGTTTGGTGAGTCATTTCTAGGTGTGTAGGAACTTTGTTCTGGATTGTTGTCACATGAGTCACTAGGTTGTGTGGTTGTCATGGTAGGCATCTGTATAGGGTATTCTGTGTTTGTGTTGGTTAGGGAACTTGTGAATTGAGGTTCTGGATTTTGTATAAGGTTTGTAGCCTTTTCTGTAAAAGGAAAAACATTTTCATAGAATATTACATCCCTTGACACAAATACTTTCTTGGTAGCTAGATCCATAACTCTATAGGCTTTGTAATCTGGCAAATACCCAAGGAAGATGCATCTTTTGGACCTAGGATCTAGTTTGGTTCTACTTAGAGTCTTGTCTAAGGCAAAAGAAAGGCAACTAAAGGTCTTTAGGTGTTCATAGTCAGGCTTTTTGTTGTGCAGTCTTTCAAATGGGCTTATCCAACCTAGGATTTTAGTTGGGATTCGGTTGAGCAAGTATCTAGCTGTTAATAGGGCCTCTCCCTAATATCCCTTAGGTAAATTTGCCTTAAAAAGAAGGGCTCTAGTGATCTGAAGTAAGTATTTATGTTTAATTTCCACGACCTCATTTTGCTATGGTGTATAGGGGGTGCTCTTTTGATGATGGATTCCCATTTCTGTTAAGGTTTTGGTACACTCTTGGTTGATGAACTCCTTCCCATTATCAGTTTGTATCTTTAACACTTTAGTGTCAAATTGCCTCTCAATGCTTCTAAGGAATTGCACAATGGTTTGAGTGGTTTGGTATTTGTGTCTTAGGATGAAAGTCCAAGTGGCTCTAGTAAAATCATCTACTATTGTAAGGAAATAATGTGAACCCCCCATGGTAGATACACTGTACGGTCCCCATAAGTCCATATGAATGAGTTCAAAAGGTCTAGCTGAATGTATTTCATGTTTAGGGAAAGATTTGCTGTGCTGTTTGGCTAAAGGGCACACTTGACAATCTTAGAGGGGACAAAAACATTGATTTCATTAATATGCTGCAAATTTTCCTTGGATACATGCCCTAGTCTAGAATGCCATAGATCAAAAGAAACAGAAACACTAAAAACAACATTCTCAGCCTTGTAGAACTCTAGGGAAGGACCTTTGAGGTGGTTTGGGGTTAGGAAAGCCTTTGAGCTTAGTTCATACAATCCATTTACGGCCTTGAGAATAGCTATAACATCGTTAGTCCGAAGGTCCTACAAGAACAACTTGTTAGAAATAAAAATTGCAGCAACTTCATTCTGAGTGGTAAGTTTATTTACAAACAGCAGATTCTTGAAGAAATTAGGAACATGTAGAACATCAATTAGGGAAATTCTGTCCCCTAAATGTGACTGCCCAATATGAGTAACTTCTTGCTTAGTCCCATCCGGGAGAGTTACTGGATCATTTGCATTGTTAATTGTATAACTAGTGCATTGGGTGAGATTTGCTGTCATATGTGTAGAAGCACCAGAATCAACTAGCCAAGAGTCAGTGTATGTTGTGCCCTCAGAATGAGTGACATTACCTACATAGCTGTGGTATCCTGAAAAGTTTACCTCTGCTGTATCTTTGCCTTTCAATGCTTTGCCTATTTCTTGTTGAATGAAATTAGCAATGCTAGGGGATATTTATGCATTCCACAGTTTTTCCTTATTCTGGTCTTGTGTTGTTTCTGCTGGACTTTCATCCATTTGGACCATATTAGCTTTTCCTTTTTCCCTCTGTGCAGCAAGTTCCTTGTACCAGTCTGGAATCCCATGAATCTTGCAGCAAGTCTCCAAGGTATGCCCATTCTTCTTGCATTTTTCACAATACTTATCTTCCTTCTTGAGGTAGGCCCCTTTGCTGGAGCTATTGTTGTTTCTGCCACTTTTCCTCAAGTTGTTGGACTGCTTAGCTAGCATTGCCATGTTTGGACTGCTATCTGTAGTAGCATTCACCATTCTTTATCTTTCAACCGTTTGCAACATAGAGAAAGCATTATTCACAGTGGGCAGTGGCTCCATTAGCTTAATCTGATTAACTACATGCTCAAACTCATCGTTGAGACCCATTAAAAATTGAATAAGCTTGTGAGTATTTTCTTTGACAGTGATGGCCCTTAAGGTATCACAAGTACACATAGGAATGGGATTTAGGCTAAAGAGATCATCCCATAATTTCTTTAACTCAGTGTAGTAAGCAGACACTATTAGAGTACCTTGTTTGAGAGAGCTTATCTCCCTCTCTATTTGATATAGCAAAGGCCCATTTGCTTCGCCAAACCTCTCCTGTAGTTCTATCCAAAGCTCTCTAGCAGTAGAGAAAGATAA
>JAOSBK010000206.1:53067005-53081561 GCA_027568895.1 Erythroxylum shatona
GCCAACAGAATCGGAAAAGCCGCAATCTATTTAGACCAAATTATTTAATCTCATTAATTTCTTAATTAAAATTAATTTGCCACTCGATAGACAGTAATCACGGATTAACTAATCTATTCGGCAATTTATCATCAAGTTAATTAATTAACAGGCCTCATTAATCAACCAACTCAACAATAATTAATCGATCAAGCACAGAGATTAAATAAACATAGGAAATTCACGAAAACAATTAAACCACGAGAGTCTCACGAACTACATGCATCAAACGTCAAGTACCTTGTCTAGATTAAAAACTTAGCCACGCATAATACTAATCTCTAACAATTAATACTGAAATTAACAAATAAAAATGGAATTAAACCTTCGGACCCACACTAGTTGCAGCTCAAGCTTTCGGTCCTGCCTTGCTCACTGTCGTGCCTCGGTGATGAGAATGTCTAAATATTTTAAACCTTCCTGAAAGTTGCCGCAACTGGTCTTCACTCTTGATCTCCAATATCGAAAGTCAATCTCACCTAAAGCTACTGTCCACTCTCCAATGTAGCTGCTGCACGCCGTCCTTTAGCTTCTCGACACTGTGAATGCCCAAGACAAAAATAAAAAGCTTCCTCTGTCCTAAGCTGCCGCAATCTTTGACTATCTCTCCCCAAGTTCCAAAGCTTTCTTCTTATTTCTTGCTGCTGCCGTCACTCCCCTTCCCCAAAGTTTTTCCGTAGTCCTCCTTTTTGCTCCTAGGTTTTTGTTATTCCCCCCAATGATCTGGGCCCCTCACCTAGGTTTTTGTCTCTTTTCAATTAATTAAAGTGGGCCCTCTCTTTCCATAGGTCCAGCCCCCCTACTCACCTTAGCCTCTCTTATGCGTTGATTTTTCTCCTTTAAAACGTTGTCCCTCGTATGTTGCATGACCTGCTCTAATTAATTGTGCTGATTTATCTTGGCTATAGCTGATTGTTTGCTTCTCCTCATCTGCGTGTTGTCTAGCGTCAGATCCGTAGCTTGTTGCCTCCACGTCTTGTCATCTTCTTGCCCAATTGATTTTAATTTAATTTCTGCAACCCTCTATCAGATGCGTAACTCCTTGTTGATGATTTATGGGACCATTAAATGAACTTAAAACCACTGTACGTGCGTGATTGATCAGACAATTAATTTGTCTCCTTGCGTTGCTTCATGCCTTGCTTCCATCTCGTCAATTTCAGTCTAAATTGCGTCACCTTGTATTTCGTCACCTAAAACATACAAAGACACAAATTATCGTAGAAACATAAACAAAACATCACCAAAGTCTACTAAAAGAATATAAAACACAAAGAATTAACATGACAAAAATGCAAGTTATCAGATTTCAAGCTAAGGGTTAGACCAAAAAGGTTTTGGCTCACGTTACATTACATAGGATCCAACCAAAAACTAGTAAATTGATCAATTTATTAGAGATGGGATCATTCTTGACCTCCATTGCTCCATGCAATTCTTGAGTTGATCAGAGCTGTTATTTGCAGAGGTTGTACTAAGATGTCTAGATGTATTCATTCTCACCACATTTAAGGTACAAAAAACTTCTCAAAGTGAGTTTGGTTCTTTAACATATATCCACTACCATTGTAAATGAAATCTTCAATTCCTAGTTTTACATCAAATTGTCTTTAAGTAGAGTTATTTTTAAAAAACGTATTCTTAAGTTGAGATATTTTCAAACAACCTTATTCATTTTTGTGGCAACCATTAGTAGCCCCTAGATGAACTTTTTCCTCCCTTTTACAACTCGATTGCCTAATAGTTTATGATAAGGCATATAAATTTTATTTGAGACATTCACTAGTATGTGATTAATTCTTATGCAACATTTCTCTTTTTCTTTTTCTATCGGGGCAAAATGTGAGATTGATTAGCACGTGATTACACCTTAATCAAAATATTTCTCTGCGATTTTGAACAATTTTTTTAATTTTATTTGTTTCTTTTTTTATTTTACACAATTATTTTGATGCCTTTCCTATTTTATTTAAAACCCTTATTAAGATGCATTAGAGTTTACTATTTTGTTTAGAACTCTTCTCAAGAGAAATTAAAGTTTCCTATTCTATCTGCAATTCTTCTTATGATGACTTATGATTTATATAAACCTATTTAAATAACTTTTGAGAGAGATTAACATAATTCTTCAATAAAATTTAGTTTTCTTTGAAAATTTTTATTCTAAAATTTTTAGATTAAATTTGTGTTTGCTTATCAATTTTAAAAAATTTTGTTTATACTATAACTCTTTCAACTAAATTCTTTCCTCGAATAGGATACCAATTGATAAAGCAAACAAACGTAAGAGGGGGGTAAACTATGTGTGACAAAAAATTTTCGCAAGTTCTTTCACTTCCTATTATAAACAAATCCTAATTAACAAATAAAAATAGTAGGAGCTTGTTAGACGATAAAGCCTTTTAAACAAGAGGAACCTATTAGGCGATAAGAGTCTTTTATAGGATAGGACCTGCTTAAATGAAAGGAGGCTACTGAATGATAAATGACATTAAAACAATTTAAAAATACAAGACGCCTATTAAAATTGAAAGGAACTTTTCGCAAGTTGAAAACAGAAGGAGTTTCTTATAAAAGTAAAGGTGCCTTTTGCTAAAAAGAACATACACACAATATAATACAAAAATTTAAAAGTTAAAGAGAGAGAAGAAGGACGCAGTCGATTTATACTGATTTGGCTAACAACCAAGCCTACATCCAATCTCCAAATATCCAACTTGAGTATTTCACTATAAGAATCTGAGAATTAAATTTAACGAGCCTCTCCAGACTCATAAGTACATATTTTTCAAGGTTCTCCAACCCTCCACACTTGAAATGTATAACAAACTTCTAAAAGCTCATAGAAAAATAAAATATAAAATCAAAAGTGAATTCTCAACTAATAATTTATCTCTTAATAGAATGATTTCACTTTCTAAGGCACAATATGAATGATATGACTCTCAAGGATATAGATGTTGCTTAATTGTTTCGAAAGTTTTAGTAAGTTTGTTACTTCACCAGTGTTGATGCTCTTCTTTAAATAATCAATTTCTTCAACTAGTTGTTGCTTCTTCATAATTCTAAGTTGAGACAAAAAATTTTGGAGCTAATTGTTCGAAATGATAAGATCTTCCCAAATGTTAATAAAGAAAGTTTACTAAGTAGGTTCTTGCAAGAAAGGAAGGAATTTCCTATGATTTTATTTCCTTTTAAGAATTAAACCATTAAATGTACAAGGAAATAAATCCAATTTGAATTTTGAAATATTATACATTTATTATCAAATTTGTTAATCATAAACCTTGAGTTAACATCAATCTTGTATGAGAAAGATCATTAAAAAAAGAAGAGAGGAAAGAAAGCTTCTCTATTAGTTGTGCGTCGAAATCATAGGGTTGGCGGGAAAGGAGGTTGGAATCCTTGATGTGCCCAATATGCTATCAAATTGTGCTCCATTCAGTGCATCTAGCATTCAAGACGAGCTAAACGAGCATCCAAATTGGCATGGGGAGGTTGGTTACTACTCGGTGTATCTGTGACAACCCGACTCTTTATGGCTTCACGTGGCTGGGCCCAGATTAGTGAAAGATATCCTTCCATGACTCATGTCCACAATTCCCATCCTGCATAAACATTTTATATTTAAAGATTCTATGGCACAAGTCGCAATTATGTCAATATTGTCAAGTTCTAATAAATCCAAATCAACGGCCAATTGAGTGATGTAGGACCCTAATATTAATGGTTTGGATTTTTTGTTTAACACAAATTGAAATTGCGTCAAAAACCAAAAACGCAAATTAACAAGAATTTGTCTATCCATACACCACAAAAAATAAAATTAAGCCTTAGAAAGTGTACCCATAGAATCCTAACATCCTAAAAAATTGTACGCTAAGAGTTGATGTATGATGTATGATTTTGAAAACATGATTTTTTAAATACAAACTCTTAGATGCACTAGCATTATATGGATGAGGGTCGACGGATCATTGAGTCCATAATTTAGATGCATAAAAATCACTATGATAATCACAATAGGAACTTACAAATGGTTCATTTTTAAAATCATCAGCTAATATAAAACCCATGGCTACATTAAAGTCAGCAACAGATAAAGAAAATTTCTTACCCATATGTCTAAATTCCATAATTCCTTCAGCAAACTAGTCAAATTCTTCATAAGAATTAAATTAAAATGTGCAGTAAAATTCTCTTGTTAGTTCAACATATACAGGACAGTCAATTTTAACAAACACATTCCAACAAATTTGTCCAACCAGATGCTTAAAAGAATCAGGAACTTGTAAAGCTTCAAGAGTATCGATAAGAACATACTTACAAGGATAGATTTTTCGTTAGCTTAGTTACTGAAATCTTTGGTTATCCTCTAGCAGTCGAAAAGAAGTAAAAGTTTCACTTCTTGAATTCCGTTGGCTTCGGTTCTGGACTTCCTTACCTTTCCAAGTGCGATTCCTCATTGAAGGGCTTGGTATTGGTTTAGATATTGGAAGGATTGATGGATTTGGTGTTGTAGCGGTGGTGTCCGATGGAGGTTGGGTATGTACAAATGACGTGATTAGTGAAGTTAACCTGCGTGAATCACTTTTCTTTTGTGGCAAGGTTCTAATCGTTGTGCTTTTACAATCTTGAAACACGAAAATGCAAACACAAAACAAAACAAAAAATTGACTGGGAAATGAGTGGGTTACGATGAGAAGAAGGGTAAAAGGTTGGTTTTTTTGTTAGAAAGATATGGATGTTCACAAATTCAGTAATGGGTGTGTGAAATTGTGAGTGAGTGAAGGTAATAGCAAGAAATAAATGAAAGTGGGGAGGTAAAAATTGGATGGCGGTAAAACAACAGTGGGTGGCGAGAAAGGAAATTTTTTATAAATAGAATTGAAATAAATGAAAGTAGGGAGGTAAAAATTGGATGGAGGTAAAATAACAGTGGGTGGCGAGAAAGGAAATTTTTTATAAATAGAATTGAAAATATTAATAAATGAAAATAATAAGGGAATGGAATAAAATTGACAACTGAAACAAAACAAATCAAACAAATTTAAAATATTGAAAAATAAAAAATGACATTAAACATGAAATTTTTGGGTTTCCCCTAAATGCGCTTCTTTTAAATCATTAGCTAGACATATTCATCGACTTACATGATCAAAGATAGATTGGGGCTACCAACTTTATCTCTTCTACATTCTCAACTAGAGAGTTTTCATAGTATGGTTTCAAACGGTATTTATTAACCTTAAACACCTTGGAAGTGTCTAAACTTTAAATTTCTATCGCACCATGAACAAATATGTTAGTAACAATGAATGGTCTGAGCCAGCGAGATCGTAATTTTTCCGGAAATAACTTAAGCTTTGAATGATAAAGAATAACTTTTTGTTCTACTAAAAATTACTTCCTAAAAATTATCTTATCATGAAAAACTTTAGTTTTTTTCCTTATAAATTTTTGCATCTTCATAAGCTTCGTTACAGACCTTTTCTAACTATTGCATTTGCATCTTCCTATTATTACTAGCCTCTACCAAATCCATATTTAACTGCTTCACATCCCAATAGGCTCTATGTTCTATTTCCACAAGCAAATGACAAGGTTTACCGAAAACTAACCTATATAACGACATGCATATTGGAGTTTTGTAAGCAGTCCGATATGCCCACAAAGCATCATCTAATTGTAAGCTCCAATCTTTTCTGTTTGGATTCATCACTTTTTCCAATATGGACTTAATCTCCTTATTGGGTACCTCAACTTGTCCACTTGTCTATGGGTGATACGCTGTAAAAACCCGATGTGTGACACCACATTTCTTCATCAAAACCTCAAAAATTTTATTATAAAAATGGGTCCTTTGATCGCTAATGCTTGCTCGAGGTACTCTGAATCTGACAAAAATGTTAGATTTGACAAAATCTATAATAGTTTTAGCATCATCAGACAAAGTAGCCTTGGCTTCAACACATTCGAAACATAATCCACAGCAAGCAAAATATAATTCTTACCAAAGGAAGAAAGAAAAGGACCTATAAAGTCTATTCTCAAGACATCAAAAATCTCACATACCAAAATGTTAGTAAGTGACATTTGATATCTCGATCCCAAGTTACCTGTTCTTTGACAACGATCACAAGACTTGCAAAACATGTAAGAATTATAAAATAGCTTAGGCTAAAATAGTCTACATTGGAGAACTTTACGACTTATTATTTTAGGGCCAAATTGTCCCTTGCACACAGATAAATGACAAAAATTTAACATGGAAGGAATTTCATCATTTGGAACACACCTTCTAATAATCTAATCAACACAAAATTTTCAAAGATGAGGTTCATCCTATATGTAATATTTAGTCTCTTATTTAATTTTATTCTTTTCAACTCTAGATAAATCATTAGGTAAGGACTTAGTTACCAAGAAATTTATTATGTTAGCATATCATGGAATTGCCTGTTGAATTGCGAAGAATCTTTCATCCAGAAATTCATCTTGGAGAACCTTAGGTGCATTGGTTGGAGTGATCCTACAAAGATGATCGACCAATAAATTTTCAGCTCCTTTCTTGTTTCATATTTCCAACTCAATTTCTTATACGAGTAAGATCCATTGAATTAACTTTGTCTTTGTTTCTTTCTTAGTCACCAAATATGTCAGAGCTGTATGGTCTGAATAAATGATCATCCTTGTACTCTATAGGTAAGACTGAAATTTTTCCAACCTAAAACTATAGACAAAAATTCTTTCTTTGTCGTGGAATAATTCTTCTGAGCATCGTTAAGTGTCATAGAAGCATAGTAAATGACATGAGGCACTTTGTCCCCTTTTTGCCTCAGAATTACTCCAACTACATAATCTGAGGCATCGCACATTAATTCGAAGGGAATGTCCCATTTCGGTGGCTAAATAATTGGGGTTGTAGTGAGTCTTTCCTTAAGTTCATCAAATGCAATCTTGTGTGGCTCGTCAAAATCAAATTTCATGTCTTTTTGGAGTAGTCTATACATGGGTTGCGCAATCTTTGGAAAATGTTTGATAAATCATCGATAGAATCCTACATGACCAAGAAAATAACAAACTTTCCGCATAGTTGTGGGGTAAGGTAAAGATCTGATAACATCTATCTTAGCCTTATCGACCTCAATTCTCATAAAAGAGACTGTATGACCCAAAATTATCCCTTGATCAACTATAAAATGAAATTCTTCATAATTTAAAACCAAATTAGTCTAAATGCAACGTTTAAGCACTTTCTCATGGTTGATAATGCCTATTTCAAAAGATTCTCTATAAACCGTGAAATCATCCATGAAAACTTCCATACAATTCTCCACAAGGTTAGAGAAAATATTTACCATACACCTTTGAAATATCACTAGTGTGTTACATAACCCAAATAGCATTGTTTGGTAGGCAAACGTGTCAAATGGACATGTGAAAGTTATTTTCTCTTGATCCTTTGGTGTAACCAAAATCTGGTGATACTCTGAATAACCATCTATATAGCAATAATGAGATTTATTTGCAAGTCTTTCAAGTATTTGAATAATAAATGAAAGTGGAAAATGATATTTCCTAGTAACTGAATTTAGCTTCCTATAATTTATGCAAACTCTCCACCCATTCTGAATACGAGTGGGTATCAATTCACCATCACTATTTTCTATCACAGTTACCCCATTTTTCATTGGAACTACCTAGACCGGGCTTACCCAGTTGCTATCTGAAATAAGATAAATGATTCTAGCATCAAGAAGCTTCAAGATTTTCTTTTTCACCAGTTCCATCATAGGTGGATTCAAACGATATTGGGGTTGCCTTACTTTCTTAGCTTCATCTCCCATCAATATTTGGTGCATACAAGTGGTGGGGCTAATACCTTTTAAATCAACCACCGTCGATCCGAAGGCTTCTTTATGTTGTCTTAGCACTTGAATCAATTAGTTTTCTTGTAAAAGAGTGAGTTTATTTGAGATTATAATAGGCAACATATCTTACTCACCCAAAAATATGTATTTAAATGGCTAGGCAAACTCTTCAACTGCAATGTAGGTGGCTGAATTAACGAAGGTAGAAGCTTGGAGCTGTTCCAGGACAGCCCCGCATACGACAATTCCTTCATCACTTGCTTGGTTTTCTCTAAATGACAAAACAATACCTCAAGTTCGTTGTTGGGCAATAACGACTCTTTAATTGCTTGCCACTGTAATGCATCTCCCATCTTCAAAATTATTTCAAGTTCATCTCTTCCATTTAATGAAGAATTTTCCTGCACCCAAGTGTTAATAAAATCCACAAAAATAATAGGTTGTTCATCGTTTGGAAATTTCATAATACTGTATATATTGAATTTAATTAATTCACCATCAAATTCCATAGTCAATGATCCATTATGAACATCAATTTTTGTTTTAGTGGTTTTCAAGAACGACCTTTCAAATAAAATTAGAGTTGAAGAAGATACATCACCACTCCCCATCTGCAAAATTTAAAAATCAGTTGGAAAAAGCATTTCACCCATTTGATCTAATATATCCTCTAACATGCCTTTTGGATAAGCATTTGAACAATATGCTGATTGAATCACTACATTAGTTTCTTTGAGAAACCCCACGTTTAAAGACTTGTAAACATCATAACACATAACATTTATTGATACACCCAAATCTAACATAACTTTTCAATTCTCAAAGCACCAATTTTATAAGAGATAGTGAACATATCCGGGTCTTGACAATTTGGTGGTAGCTTTTTCTTCTACAATATGGTTGAAATATTCTCCCCCAATTGCACTTTCTCATTAAATTTCAATTTCTGTTTGGAAGTGTAGAGTTCCTTAAGAAATTTAGCATAATAGGGATTTGTTTAATGGCATTAAGTAAAGGAATATTTACCTGTACTTTGCTGAAAGTCTCCTATATTTCTTTATCTTGTTCCTTTTTCCTTGTCTTGGTGAATTGACTAGGAAAAGGGATTTGTACAACAAAATTCTGTAGAGCTGCTTGTGTCTTCTCTAGCTGATCAGGTGCTTCCTTTGTTGCTTCTTCTTCGACTTCTCTTTTGGAGATTTTTGGAGATGGTTCCTTCAATTCCTTACCACTCTAAAACATGATAGTTTGGCACGTCGTTTATGATTAATTTCTGGTTGAGCTAGAAATTTTCCATAACTTTGTGTCTCTAACCAATTGATGGTTATTGCCATTTAGCTCAATTGATTTTCAAAACTTTGAATACTAGCTTGAGTATCTCGCTGAAATGTCATGGTGTTAGTGGCCAAAGATTTAACTATATCTTCCAAAAAAGACTTACCTTTGAAATTGGATACCATTTATTGATATTGTCTAAGTACATATGGTTGCCTAAATTGCTAAAAATTTGCGACACTAAGAGAGTTCCCATAATGCACATTTGGATGGTCGCGCCAACCCGAATTGTAAGTGTTGGAGAATAGGTCATATTTTCTTTGAATTTGTCCAACAAATCCCTCCACGACATTGACTTGTTCTACACTTTCTTCCTGCAAAACCGGACATGCATTAGTGGAGTGTCCCAACATCAAACATATTCCACATACCTTTGCTTCTTTATGTGTAACTGCAAGTTGCCGCACCAAAGATGTAAGATCATCTAATCTTTTCTCCAATGATGTTACATTCATCTCATTTACATTTTTTGAACTATAGCCAGAACGTATCCCAAATTGTTGTGTATTAGAAGCCATATTCACTATCAAATCTCTTGCGACTGTCAATATTTTGTCAACTAAAGCTCCACCACTTGTAGCAATCATATTCCTATCTGTAAGCAAAAGATCTTCATAGAAGTAGAATCAACAATTGATCATTTATTTAGTGATGGAGACAGCTAGCACAAAGCTTCATGAATCTTTCCCAATGTTTGTATAGTGTCTCCCCAGTGTGTTGTCAAATGCCATAAATTTCTTTTCAAATATTGGCACCTTTTGATGCTGGAAAATATTTTTCAAAGAATAGTTTTTTCAATTTAGCCCATGTTTGCGCATTTTCACTAGCAGAGTAGTATAACCAATCTTAAGCATCATCTTTGAGAGAAAATGAGAAGGCTCTTAATTTCATTTGCTCCTCAGTCACATTTGCTGACTTCATACCCATATAGACCACATCAAATTCCTTCAAATGCTTGTAAGGATCCTCTCCTAGTAGACCTCAAAAAAATTGGTAATAAATGAATTAGCCCTGACTTCAATTGAAGGTGTTGTTGTTCCCCACATTTACAAATTGATGCAATGAGGTTGTTGATCATCTGTAGGGGCAGCTAGTCTATGAAGAGTGCGATTCACAACCATTCTTTCCATCTTCTGCACTTGTTGTCTCTGTTTTGTTTACTTTCATAACCTCTTGGTAGTCTTTTCTATCCCTGAATTGAATAACAATTGAGTTGTCTTGTTTACTCGTGTAACGTACATATATTGTCAAGAATTTCCCTAAAAAGACGTCAAAATTTGGTAATATTGTCGCCTGCAATCAAATATAAAAAGAAATCAACTTCCTACAACACAAATTAATGTAGTAGTGAAAAGTAGAGATTATTCCTATGAGGAATCTATTGGTAAATATTATACTAGTTAAAAACTAAAACAAATTAGGGAGTTGAATTAACGTGATTTAAAGAAATTAAAAATGAAATAAATTTGAAATAAATGAAAATATTCAGACCTGGAAAATTAATAACGAACCTTGGTTTTAGGTCACCTGCTTTATCAAACTAATATGGATTATTGATATAAAATTAAGTCCATTAACAAATACTCATTGGGTGATATTCTCTCTTAAGATTAAATGAATAGATACATGTATTCTAATCATTCTTATTAACTAACAACTAAAATATAATCTTAAGTTTGATTAATTAATATTTTTAAGAACTAAAAGAATTAGTGAGCAAGACAATACACATACGATATGTATTTAATCTAGATAAGTATCTTTTCTAGAATTTCCAATCCTTAATGTAAAGATGGTAATCCTAATTGCCACTTTGGATTAGTAAAACTGAACGCCAAATCCTACTGATCTAGCTGTAATTTAAATCAATCAATTCCTAGTTGTCCACCCTAGAGATCAATCAATTCAGTTATAGAAAACAATTCAAAAAACACTCAATATTCATTAATGAAATGAACTTTATTCAAAAAATCTCACACATACTAGATGATAATGTGGTTCCCTTTAATCAAGAAGAAGAATTTAGCTACTCATAACAGAGGTAAAACCCAACAAAAGAATAACAAAACACATTGTCTCCATTTCTGGTCTTTTTTAGAAAAATACGAAAATCCTCTAAACCCAAAACAAAAAAAACAACAGAAAATGTAAAGATGATCTAACTAAAAGTGTCCTCTCTTCCCTCTTATTTTTATCTTTATGAAATACACTCTCCACATAATCAGGCAATAAATCCCCACCTAAAAGACAACAACTTGATTCTCTAAATAATAAAAATCCTAAGTGTATCGAATATGTATTCAAATCAAATTCTACAGATAAATTTTCCCTTTACAAGTGCCCATGCTTAGTCAAAAACTTTCCTACCAACTAGGAATTTGAATTGTCTTTGCTTTCCTTGCATCTTTTTGATTCAAATTCATCTTTTATGTGTTGAAAACCATCTCATCATCATCATCATCCAATCCTAAATCCCGTAATGAAGTGGAGTTTGGGGAGGTCTGATAGTATTCAGCCTTACCCTCACATAGTAGAAAGATTATTTCAGTAGACCCACATGCATATGAGATAATATAAGAATGATACAAGTTACAGAGAAAAGGTAAAACTAGCACAGAAATTTTCTATGTAACTAAAGTTTCAATAAATACATAAATAAATGAAAATACAAGAAATAGTGAAATACTTGATGGAGTCCAGATTTGCGAGAACCTGATAGGCCACAAAGTCCGACCCTTCTTGTCTCTAAATCAGTTAGGCGACCTTCCTCAAAGACCCTGAAGGTATGACATCCTACTGTCCCCCCCACACCTGTCCTGTGAAGCCAAGTTTAATGCTTGTAAGCCTTGTCCGATACTTTCCCTTATAAAAGGGAGAGAGGACATTGGGTATAACTTCCGACGTGCTAATATGTGTATCGTGAATCATTATCTCCTAATAACCACTCTACTGTTTCAGCTAGCATTAAAGGTTAATCCTTTACCCTTATTCGTTCACACCAAAATTTTCTATTACTAGTCACTACCTAATTAAGAACCAACTCTGACATATCCTCCTTGATCACTTCCCGTCAGTTCTTGTAAGGCCTCCCTCTTCACCTCTTGTATTCACTAAGTGTTATTCCTTTGCAGCTTCGTATCAAAGCATTAGAGGCCTCCTATGCACATGCCCAAACCACCTAAGCCTAGTCTCTCTCAACTTGTCGGCAAAGCTAGCTACCTGTAGTCTATCTCTCACCACCCGATTTCGGACCTTATCTCTCCTAATAATGTCACATGTCCATCGAAACATACGCATTTTTGCTACCAACAACTATCTTGTATGCCTATACTTGGCAAGCCAACACTCTGCCCCATAAAACATGGTTGGACGGATCACCGTTTTATAAAACTTTCCCTTAAGTTTTAAAGGAATCTTTCTGTCACATAAAACCCTTGATGCACCTCTCCGTTTGCCCCATCCAGATCTAATACGATGTATTATATCAGCATTGATATTACCATCACTTTAAATGACAGACCCGAGATATTTAAAACTCGTCCTCTATGGTATGACGTCGATACCAATTTCTACCACCACCTCTTATACCATCTGGTTTTCCGAAAAGTTGCATTTTAAATATTTTGTCTTAAACCTGCTTATTTTAAAACTTTTCAATTCTAACGTATCTCTCTAGCATTCTAACTTGGAATTGACCACCTCCTTGGTTTCATCTACTAGGACAATATTGTTGAAGAGATTTTTATCATCAGAATGAATGACATTTTTCCTTAATTTCTGGATTAATTATTGAGTTTTGTGCATATTTTACTCGCTAAATTGCTTGGTTCACTTGAATTTGTATTTATAATTGTTCATGTTTAATTGGTAGAAAATGCACTTGATTTTAGTTGTAAAGACCGCAACTGTCCAAGGCAAAACACTAGCAGAAAAAAGGAGCATTAAAATGACGCTGCAGTAGGCGAGAACGGAAGCAGGACCACGCAGACATTAGGAGGAGCTACACCAAAAGAAAACAACCTACACAGCAATTGAGGACCATGCACACAACAAACAGCACACCACGCCGACAGGAAAAAGAAGCATAAAAATCACACACAAAAAAGACAGATTATAGGAAGAAAAAGAAGACCACGCATGCAAAAGACAACAAGAAAATCACGCTTCAGTTACAAAAGGAGGCTGGACGTTTATGTAGGTGTTGTGTAGCGTGCGTGGAGATGAAAGGAGGCGTGAAGATGGGGGAAGAGAACAAAAACACAGTCGGTGTGCTAGGTGTTAAATGGTATGGAGAGAACTAAATTGTCACGTCAAGGAATAGTAGAGAGGGGCCAAGGAGTGCGTGGACAACAGGAGAAAATTCCAAAAAAAATTCAATCAGGCAAGAAGCATCACGCAGACACCAAAAACGCAAGGGACGCCGACATTCTAGAAGAGGAAAAAAATGAAAATCACGTCAACAAGGGCGGAGCTCCAAGTGGGACACCAACGGGGGATAGCTAAAGTGACAGCTGGTTGTTTTGAAAAAAAACAAATAAGTGGGAATAATGTGACAGCAAAAGGAGGAGTTGGAGGCTTGGAGAAGACAGAGGCTCCACCAACGTTCAATATCAAGAATCCTCTCCACTCACTTTACATTAAAGCTCTCAACGTTACACCAGGGAGAAAAGCTCTCAACGTTACACAAAAAAGGAACAACAAAAAACCAAAGAAAGGGGCAAGCAAAGGAGACCCACAGGGAGAGCACTCACGCTATTTTCATTTTATTACACACAAAACTCTTTCCAACAAGCATCGAAGCATCTGTTGGCAAGAAAGGATTGAAGCAGGTGGTGGGACATCACGCAATCAGGAGTGAACAACAGAAGCAACAAGGCACACACCATCAGCTGGAGAAGAACGAAGTTGACGCAGGTGCAGCTTGAAGACTCCACGCAGAGATGCACCACTAAAACCAGCAGACACACATCAGGGGAAGGCGCAAAAAAAATATACGCAAAGAGGGAGACCCGAAAACTCATTGATTCTCTGATTTATTATTTGATTTCTCCTAATGTTGGTTGTTGACTTTAATGCTTGTGGTCTTCATCCTATTATGATTGAGTAGCTTCCCCAAAGCTTCAAGGTTGGGCTGAAGCTTTTAGCTAATTTTATGGATTGAAATCTTGGTTGTTTTATAAGTATGAATTTTTGGTTTTGATTTCTCTGTTTTGAAATTGATTTTGCTGGTATTATGTTTGGCCAACCATTACTTGAGGTTAGTTGTTAATTAAAAAATCGATAGGTGAAAATTGATAACGGAACTCCA
>JAOSBK010000206.1:53099632-53115179 GCA_027568895.1 Erythroxylum shatona
CTGCACTGTTCACTATTTTGCACTGTTCATCATCTTCAACCTTCGACTTCCGACTCTGAAACTTCTTCTTTTCTTTTCTTTTTTATCACGTCTGATTTGATTGTACTGTCTTGGGTGGCATCCACATATCCTCCCAGGGGGTATTTGGGTGTTACATCTTTAGACTGCGTTTGGTAAACAACGGATCAACTATTTTTTACCTGATTCAAGTCTTTCAGTTGTTTTATCAATTAAACAGCTGAAATTTTTGTTTAATAAAAAGATGAATAATTAACGGATTTATCCCAAACAGCCGAATTTAGAAAAGCTCCACAATAATAGTGTTTTTAGTAGTGTTTTTATCTTTAGCTAAATATGTGCAAGTGAAAAATTAATATATCCTCCTAAATAAACAAAGTTATACATTAATTAATTTTTGCAATTCAATTTATGCCTAATTACAATTAATTAATTATGCTATAGTGTAACATAATTGAATTAATATTAATTATGTTACAGTGTCATACATGACATTGTAGCATAATCGATACATGGTACTGTAGCAAAATTAATTCTTATGAATAGTGTCTTGCATCGCACTATGTTATGTAGCAAAACATTCTACCATAATTGATGCATGGCACTGTAGCAAAATTAATTATGAAAAATGGTGTCATGCATTACACTATGTTATGTTTAAGAATTATGCACGAAAAATTTGTAAATTTAAATTTTTGTTTTATTTTTTATTATTGTCAAAATTTTAATTTTTGTAAAATTAAATATTTAATCATAACCTTATATAAAATTCATACATATTATATAAAAATACTAATATGAAGTAGCTCGCTCTATCATTTATATTAATATAAAATTTAACGTTGGATTATTATTATTGTTATTATTATTATTATTATTAATAAAGTTACAAACTTAATTATTAAATATGTAAAATATAAATTCTTATACGAATATTCAACGAAATACTAAGAAATATAATATTCATGTCTTTATAATTTTTTTTTAAAATCACGCCCTCATAAGTCATTTTACACATCAACAACTAATACTAAATAGCTAATTTTATCAAACATCTTTAATAAATAGTTGATGTTATCCGCTGATCAAATCAATTGATATAAGCCTTGTTTGACAATCAGCTAATTGTATTAGCTGTTAACTGATAGCTGATTCTATCTGCTGATTTGACCAGCGGATTGCATTAGCTGTTTGGTAAAATTAGATGTTTAATATTAGCTGTTTATGTATAAAATGACTTATAAGAACATAACTTAAAAAAATTTATAGGGGTATGAATATTATATAACTTATATTTCGTTGAATATTCTTATAGAAATTTAGATTTTAAATATTTAATTCTATAAAAATTAAGTTTAAAACTTTAATAAAAGACATAGAACATATAATAATAATAATAATAATAATAATAATAATAATAATAATACATGCGACAGTGTTTTTCTTTCTCATACACTGAAATGTTACGGAGAATGAAATACACTGAAATGTTATGGAGAATGAGTAGATGGTCTTCCATGAATAAACTGCTCCAAAAAATAACGATCCTAAGGATCAAAATAATGTTGAAATGTGGTGATTTCATTAAGTTTACATTTGCCAAGGCTTTTTTGCATGCAGTAAGCATGTAAAGCATTAATTTATCCATTCTCTTTGATAGTTCCATTAGTTGAGAATGCCTTGATCTCCACTGGGCTGCAATAAAAGCTATGGAAGAGAGCACAGATCCTCTGTCGCATTTAAGCCTGTCTTACTCTGTCCATAGGAAAAACGGCGTCGGTTTCCTACGGACAAATTGGATAGGTCCTTAAATGAGACAGGTGCCTGTGGGTGGGACCCACAGGCGCCGTTTTTATAAAAGAGGACAGCGCCAGCCGACTAAAATTTTTTATAATAACGTTATTATTATTTTTTGACAAATCAACGGTTAATGTTATTTATTTTTGATCTTCTAAACTTTTGCAGAAGTGGATTCTTATTAAAACATGCTTATTATCATTTATAAACATCATTAAATCTGTTATTATTATTAGGTGTATATATTTATTTATTTAGTTATTAAATTGTATTTTATTATTTTTATCATTATGTTTATTATTATTATTATTATTATTATTATTATTATTATTATTATTATTATTATTATTATTATTATTATTATTATTATTTCCCACTTTACTTTATATACTTATTATTATAAATCTTATATATTGTTTTATTATATTTATAATTAATATTGATATTATTGTAATTATAAACTCCCTTATTATTATTAAATTTACTTTTGTTATTAATTTAATCATTGTCAATATGATTAATTTTTAGTATTACTAATTTTCTACTTCACTATATGTACTTATTATTGTTAAATTAAATTATTCTGATATTCATTGATTATTATCATCATTATTATTATAATAATTATTATTAAATTCCTCATTAGTATTAATTTTATTGTTTTTTATTATGATTATGATTATGATTATGATTATGATTATTATTATTATTATTAACAATGTTGTTAGTTCAAAAACTAGAAATGCCTTTTTGAATTAAAATTTTTTAAATAATCTTGTACAATAAAACAAAGTCAAAACGCATGAGTATTGTCACCTTCAGTATTTAGAATCAATTTCAAATTAATGTATCTTCCCCCTTTCTTCATTTCTCACCGTCGTTCTCCCTTCTTCTCCTCAGACTGTGTGTTGTTCTCCAGTGAAGCTGTATTTTTGCATCAAGTGTCGATTTGTTGCTGTCTAAGGTTGAGGATTACAACAGTAGACTTGGGTCGACACCGATTCGATTTGGGTTCTGAATTTCTGAATTTTGTAGGATTTATCGTGACAATGGCCCCTTAAAGAGCTAGAAAATCAGAGGAAGCTATCGTTGCTGAGGTGAGAGGGAACAGTACTGCAAACATCACACCTGTGTATGATGCCCCTTTTCCCATTTACTCGGAGGAAGAAAGAGCGAGGTACAGTGAACTATGGACTAAAATCATTGAAGTACCAACATATTTTAATTTTGATCTGCTAGACCAAATAAGAATTACAGATAAATTGTTGAGATTGTGTCAGAAAGGTAAATGGGATACTATTGTCCGAATTAGTTACCCTGTTTATCGTGACCTCACATTTGAATTTTCACATCTTTGAGGGTTGAGTCAACTAAACCGAAGAAATTGTGGTTTAGATTACAAGGGCGGGTTTATTTTTTAGATGAGAATCTGTTAGGCCAACTATTTGGGTTTGCAGAAAAAGAAGTAGAAGATGCACATTAGTCATTCTCCCTTACTTCTTATTGGAAATATTTAACTGACTTGAATGAGTATGATCCGCATATTGCATCAAATGCACAAATTCTTAGTGCAGAACGATTATTGCTGCATAAATTCATGTGTGGTGTTGTTTTTGGGAAAAGGCAAAGTACAAAATGCTCGAGGAAGGAACTTTTCTTAATTATGTGCATCGATCATAGCCACAAGCTGAACATGTTCGCTTATATTTCTCAAAGTTTGATCCAATCAGTAGCGAGAAAAGGGAACTATTTGGGAATGGGTTATATAGCGACTTCTTTGGCTAAACATTTCCAAATTGATCTTAGTGAACTAAACATGCTGAATTTTCATTATTTTGATGTACAATACTTGAAACGCTTCGAGATAATTGACGACAACACAATGTAGCTACGACATCCTTCCACATGTACATCATTGAAGCACAGATTTGCGACTGCAGCTTTAAGTTCTATATTTAACACTATAGAATATTTTCCTGAGGCTTAGTGCCAACAACAGCAACCACAACAACAGCAAGCACAAGAACTGTAGCATCCTGATTGTTGAAAACAACAGAAATATACAACAGCAGCTCAATGAAATCAAACAGCAGCTGAATCATATGAGTTGGTGAGTAGACGTCCTATCTGCAGATTTGCAATATGTGGGTGAGAAAATGCACAAGTCTTGGGAGATGCAAGGATTAAATGTGCCATCTCCAACCATAATGCCTCCAGGATCTCCACAAGCTTCTTGAATTGTCGAAGTAAGAGATTAATTTGTATTTTGAATGATTCTTCAAACTTCTAATAAAACTTTGTCACAACTTTATGAATGTATGGCTATAGATTTGTTGTATTTTAGAAATGCTTTGTCGCTCTCATTTGCAAAGCTAACATCTGATTTTGGCTAACTTCTGATTTTGTAAACTTCTAATTTTTGTATAATGAACCACTTTAGCTATTCTATTTGACAAAATGATTTGTTTATGAAAAAACAAAAACAAAAAGAACATAACATTAAAAAATAGAAATTGCACTAAACTTGGAAATTGAACAAATGAAAAAATCTCTCCTATACTTGAGTAGTAAATGTTCAAACTAAGTGTGCAACATCAAAGTACTCGATGGATCCAACAACACACCTTAAGGAAACTGAAGTTATAAGTTTTTTTATTGTTTCTATATAGTGTTTATATTTGTATAATCTGATTCCTCTCAAATGCAAATAGTGTAGCCTTTATTACGATTGTAGTGTTTGAATTTTGGATCGAACAAAACTACAGAACCAATGTCTCTAAATTTGCTTATCGCTCAAATTTCAATGAGTATTCTAAGAAAAGAAGAAAACAAGCATTTTGCAAGTATGAATAATATATGTTTATAATCTATTCTTGTTTAAATTATGAATGATTTAATTCTTTTTTAGTTTATTAGTTAATATTGCAAAAAGTTACCCTATCTTTACTTTGAAGATCCACTCCTCTTTACCCTATCTAATGTGGCAATCATCATTTAATGCAACACAATCTACTCTTAAAAACCCAATATTTAGGTGTCTTCATTTAATGCAGTGCAATCTACTCTTGAAAACCAAATATTCAAGTGTTTTCCTCTTCTCTACACATGTTAGCTATTTTAACGTATCTCTAGGAAAAGCACTTCTGTTTCACTTTATCATCTTTGAGTATTGTGTCTTAATTAATGCATCATAACTCTTCGAGTAATAGTTTTATTACAGAACTGTTGTATTTTTGAAATAATCCATTTTAGCCTCAATTATTCAGAAATTGCTATCATTGCTTGACTTTTCTTCCACCGATTTATCAATCAATCCTCCTATAACCATTTCTTTGTGATTGAAACGAGTTACATCGAACTTTTTGCCCTTGCACACGGTCCATTAACACCTTTATCTTTTAACTTTTTAACTTTTCTCCTGTGACTTAACCCTCAAATCATATCTAGCTTAACCAATCAAGCAATTTCTCCCTCCAAACTTTACTTCTCTGAACTATCGTCTTCTTTTACTTTCTTCTTGTTTAACCTAAATACATCAGATCCTCCATTCCAGAAAGAAAAAATACTAAAAGTTGCATCTCCTATTTCACCAAACAAAAAACCACTGTTCATAATAGTAAGCTATTCTTTTGTCTATTACTTTTGTTTTCCAATTTTCTATATTTATAATTTCAATAAAACCGTATCTTTATCTTCTACTTATTACATTTTTGTCAATTTTATTTACTATCACCTAATTTCATTTCTCCAGCATTTCACCTGAACTACATAAGCAATAAATACAGGAAATAAATACACTTGTAAAAACCCTAAACAAAAACTATCAAATTTAAACATTATTCAATTATTACTTTTTTTATTGATAAGATAATCCGCTTCGTTTTCATTTTTATAAATATCGTTTCCTTTTTCGGATTAAATTTTTTCCCTGATCTTATTATTCTAGCTGCATTTACACTTCGTTTGGTTTAGGTTTTCTGCTCATTCACTGCTTCATTCTTCCACTACTAAGGTATGTGTCGGAATAGTCCGAGGGCATGGGAACCCCCGAACAGTCCGAGCCTTAAAGGACATGGTGTCTGAAAAGAAACCCAATTTTATTTTCCTGATGGAAACTAAAATTACCAGAGAAAAACTTGTATCAATTAAAGTTAAGTTCGGTTTTAGTGGTATGTTTGTGGTTGACCCTATTGGAAACAGAGGCGGTTTGGCACTATTGTGGAAAGCAAAGGACATGGCCCAGTTACTGAGCTATTCTCAAAATCATATTGATGTCGTGGTATGTATTGATGGACTTAGACGTTGGCGGTTGACGGGCTTTTATGGATTCCCTGAGCGGTACAACCGACGCATGGGCTGGAATTTACTCCGAAAACTTCATAATAAATCACCTCTACCCTGGTGTGTCATCGGCGATTTCAACGATATCATGTTTCCTTCGGAGAAGCAAGGGCATCATACTCATCCTCGATCACTGATGGAGGGGTTTCGACAGGCGCTCATGGATTGTCAACTACATGATTTAGGGGCGGAGGGTCCTTTATTTACTTGGGAAAATAGACGCTCGGAAGCTGATTTTGTAAGGGAACAACTGGATAGGGCAGTTGGGACAATTGAGTGGTCTTCAATTTTTTTGATGGCAAGAGTTCACGTTTTGCAAGCTATATCCTCTGATCATTTACCACTCTTCCTATCCTTGGGCGTACAGTTGCAGAAATACGTACAGCGGCGGTTTCGTTTTGAAAACGCATGGACTTTAGAAGATGCCTGTCGATAAAGAATCAGTAAGAGTTGGACGCAACATTTTACTCGTCCTCTTCAAGACAAACTTCGTTCTTGTTCTGAAGAGCTGCAAGCATGGGCAACATCGCATAAACAAGACTTCCATCAACGGCTTAATATGGTTAAACAACAGATGGCAAGGGTGCGTCGACTGCCAATAATAAATAGGGAGATATTACGAGACCTCGAGAAGCAGTACAGTGATCTCCTTTTACAACATGAAATATACTGGAAACAAAGATCCAAACAACACTGGCTGGCCGAAGGGGATTCTAATTCCAAATTCTTTCACCTGATGGCCTCCCACAAGCATCGGAAAAATTTCATTTCACAGCTCAAGAATCATAATGGGGAATGGATTGACTGGGAATCTGGCTTACCGAATATGCTGCTGGATTATTATCGACAACTCTTTACCTCCTCATGTGGAGATATCAGTCCGATTCTAAACAATGTGGCCTGTAAAGTAACCTCTCTTCATAATGAAATTTTAGTGGCTCCATTTACGGCAGAGGAGGTGCGCCAGGCGTTATTCTCCATGCATCCTGATAAATCCCCGGGGCCTGATGGTTTCAACCCGGGATTTTTCCAAACATATTGGGATATCGTTGGGAAGGAGGTCACACGCGAATGTCTTAAGACGCTGAACGGGGATGCGCCTATGCCTGGCATGAACAGAACAAACATTATTCTTATACCAAAGAAGAAAACGCCGGAAATAATAGCTAATTTGAGACCTATATTGTTGAGCAATGTCACCGATCGTATAGTTTGCAAAGCATTTGCCAATAGATTAAAACAGGTTCTGCCTCAGATTATTTCAGACACGCAGAGCGCTTTTATCCCAAATCGGTTGATTACCGACAACATAATTGTAGCTTATGAGCTTTTCCATTCTCTTAAACGGAAAACGCAAGGCAAGACGGGTTATCTAGCATTGAAAACTGATATGAGCAAAGCGTACGATAGAGTTGAATGGGAGTATTTGCGGCAAATCATGTTAAAACTGGGGTTTACTGATATATGGGTCTCAAAGATTATGAACATCGTCACATCGGTCTCCTATTTTTTCACTCGAGGAAAGGATGAATACGGGCCGGTGATTCCTAGTCGAGGATTGCGACAAGGTGACCCATTGTCTCCTTATTTATTCATTATATGTGCAGAGGGATTATCAGCTAGCCTTCAAAGTCTACAAGCACAAGGACGCATCCATGGGACAGTAGTCGCAAGAGGTGCTCCTACGGTGTCACATCTGTTCTTTGCAGATGATGCTATTTTCTTTGTTCGGGCAACACAAGAGGAGACAATACAGTTGAGAACTATCTTGCAAATATATGAGAATGCATCGGGCCAAAAAATCAATCTAGACAAATCAGGTATTTCCTTTACTCCAAATACTACGCCTACACTGAAGACTGTGATATGTCAAATTTTGGGAGTTGCAGAGATTGCAGGTCACACAAACTATTTGGGTATGCCGTCAGTAATAGGCCGAGGGAAACGCCATGTTTTTCATTATATTGTCGAAAAGCTTATCCGGCGACTACAAGGGTGGAAGGCTAAAACATTATCGAAAGCTGGCAAGGATATACTGTTAAGTACAGTTGCACAGGCTATGCCGAATTATCTCATGTTCCTTTTTTTATTACCTCTGGATACTTGTAAAGAGCTGGAGAAGTTGATGAATGGCTTTTTTTGGCACAATGGAGGACGAGGCAGTCAGGGTATACGATGGTTAAGATGGTAGAGGTTAGCCATACCAAAGATTTATGGAGGTTTGGGCTATAGAGATCTGAGGCAGTTTAACCTAGCTCTTTTGGCAAAACAAGGATGGCGAATTCTCAAGTATCCGGAGTCAACTGCAGCAACCATCCTTAAAGCTAGATATTTTCCCCAGACTGATTTCTTCTCAGGAGAGTTGGGACACAATCCAAGTCAGATCTGGAGAAGCATCCATCAGGCAAAAGCAATACTGATTCCTGGTTGTCGACGAAGAGTAGGTGACGGACAACAAATTCATATATGGAGTGACCCATGGCTAATGGATGATGATGACCCATACATTCAAACACATACCAACACGTAAATACAGTTTGTCGCAGAGCTCATCCGGGATCATCGATGGAATGAAAACAAGATCAGGGAAGTTTTTACTCAATGAGACGCTAACCTCATTCTTCAAATACCACTTAGTTTTTCAAGATGTAAGGATGAGTGGATGTGGATTCTCAACGCTCAAGGTGAGTACAAAGTGAAAGAGGGATATCGCATAAGCATGGAGGACGTGAATCTGGAGCTAAGAGAAGTCGGCTTTCCATGGGAGAAATTGTGGCAAATGCAAGTTCCAGGCAAAATAAAACTCTTTATCTGGCGTACTTTGAGAAATGCTCTCCCCTGCAGAGCAAATCTTAAAAAGCGACATATTGCTTTAGATGATAGTTGCCCACTATGCGGTAAAGCTACAGAGGACGAGCACCACATATTCCTCCTTTGTGACGTGGCAACTTCTGTATGGAATAGGTATTCGGTGGACTGGCACATGTTTCATACAGCCACTTTACATCACTGGCTTGCTTCCATTATGGTTGGCTTTCCCAAGGCAAAAGCAGAGGAAATTTGTATGATCTTATGGAGTTTGTGGACCACACGCAACGAAGTGGTATGGAAGCAGAAAGTCCAGGACCCATCCATAATTATTCGTCGAGCCAACACCACACTGTTAGAATGGCAAGCTGCTCACAATCGACATACTACCACTATCTCAACGAATCAACCATCACATCCCCAATGGCAAGCCCCACAGCTGAATCATTTTAAATGCAACGTTGATGTGGCACTTTTACCTTCTGGAACCTATGGCTTAGGTATGGTGATTCGAGACTGGAAAGGTTTCAACTGTGCAGGAAAGGTGATGCTTATGTCAGGTTGGAGGGATCCGTTAATTGGTGAAGCGTTGTGTTTTCGAGAAGCCTTAAGCTGGATCAAATGCCTACCATTCTCTCCGATTTGTGTGGAAACGGATTGTCAAACGATTACCAAATCTATGGCATCCACACAAAATTGTCCTTCGTATTTTTCGATGATTATTGATGATTGCAAAGCTCTTATTAAAGAGTATCAGTATATTTCTATTACTTTTGTTAAGAGATCAGCGAATCAGGTTGCTCATAAGATAGATAGGGCGACTGATTCTATGTCTGGTATCGAATGGGGGGTATGCCCTCCAAGCTTTCTGTATGACGTTTTATCCTTAGATATGAATAATATGCGCTAAGCGCACGCAACAACGTTTTCAAAAAAAAAAAACGGAAGTATTTTGAGCAACGCCATACATTTATTAACTCATTCAAAACTGATAAATATTATGCTTGTTAGCAAGAAAGTCAACAAATAGCTTAAATTAGTTTTTACGAATAATTCAATCATTATTTTGTTTAACACCATGATTGAGTTAAAAAAAACTCAGTACCACAAGTTATAGACTCTTAAGAATAAAAGCTGGTGTAAATTCATGACAATAATTGTATTTTCTTCCGTTCTGGCGGGAGGTAGAATCATGCACCATCTGTTCCTGTTCCACCACCAATGATTAAGAGCAACCACTTTCATTGTATATGTTGTTGAGTGTTCTTTACAAGTTGTCCTGCAGCCCCAATAGCAAGAGGTTTTATGTTATGATTTTTAGCCATTAATGACTTTGAACACCGATATAAAGCTACTTCACGTGTGATTGAAATTGATCGATATTACCATAAGCGTAAAAAGTGAAAACTTAGGTTGTACAAATTTCACGTCAGTCACTTTTCACTGTTTGCTATTCTAAATATGCAATTACCATTCTCTGACGGTTTAATTTAATAGGCCTTTTCGTTTTATATGTAATGCGAAGTGTTAGCTTTCTGTCTGCTGTCTGCTGTCAGTTTCAGTTTCATTGCATATGCCCAATATATACATATAGACACTTCAGTTGACAATTTATATATATATAGAGAGAGAGATGGACACTTCAGTTGACAATTTATATAAATTATCAAAGAATAAAACAATTCATAAATTATTTAAAAAGTAGTAATTTAAAATCAAATATCAAACTTTGTTCAAACAATTCTTGTTCATTTTTAAGTGTCTCTAATTTTAATATATGAAAATATTTCTATATTCATATTAGTCCACCCGAAATACAATAACCGAGGCCATTTACGACTCTCTCGTGGGAACAGAAGCCAGATAAAATTCAGCAGCTTTGTTCTCTGACTCCTCATACTTGAATCTCTACTCTATATTAGAGTATATATATATATAAAATATTTATAATAAATATTATAAAGTTACTATTATAATATGCATGAAAGGCACAAATTTCCATCAAATTTCAAGGCTTTCATGTCCCCAGTTTGACACCACCCGCATTTATACCACCTGTGCTATTTCCTCCCGTCTTTCTTACTCTTCCTTGTCCATGTTCTTGCATACCATTCATGTCGCTTCTTAAATCTTTCCTTACCCTTAATTAATCTGTCTTCTTCATCACAAGTTCTCGTCTTTGAGATTCTTCATCTGTTCCATATCATCATAGGCATACTTTGGATGTTGTTGAATACTGTTCTAGAACTCATAGAGGCGTTATGGATCTTGTGAGCAGAAGCTTTGTTTCACAGTCTCCTCCACCAATTAATACATCTCCAAGTAGCTCAATCTTTGGTCCTCATCTACATTCCTCTGGCACAAGTTTCCCAATCATAGCCATTGCTGTTATAGGGATTTTGGCCACAGCTTTCTTGCTCGTTAGCTACTACATCTTTGTCATCAAGTGTTGTCTCAGTTGGCACAGAATAGATCTTCTGAGGAGATTTGGCATATCCAGAAACCGAAACCACGAAGACCCTTTAACGGCCTATGCACCTGCACACGAGACCAGAGGCTTAGACGAGGCAGTGATAAGGTCAATCCCAGTATTCAAGTTCAAGAAATTAGTCATCAACAACAGCGGATACCTTGAAGAACAGAGCTTCGGTGATTGTGCGGTTTGTTTAACTGAGTTTCAGGAAGATGAGAAGCTAAAAAGAATACCAAATTGTGGCCATGTTTTTCATATAGATTGCATCGATGTTTGGCTTCAAGGAAATGCAAATTGCCCACTTTGTAGAACAAGCATTTCAAGCCCCACAAGACCGTTCTCAATTGACCAGGTTATTGCCCCAAGCTCCACGCCACAAGATCCACATCCTTACACAGAAAGTCTCATTGGTGGGGATGAAGACTATGTCGTGATAGAATTGGGAAATCGTAACTCCACAAATCAAACACTAGTTTCAGCTCAAGAAAGGCTGAACTCGGGAGAATTATCTGCTCGTTCAATTAGTACTCCTTCACCCAGGAAGACAGAGCAAAGAGTGCTTCAGAAAAAAGGCAGGAAATTTAACAAAGTTACGAGCATGGGAGATGAATGTATTGACATTAGAGGCAAAGATGATCAATTCGCAATCCAACCCATTAGAAGGTCTTTTTCAATGGATTCTTCAACGGATCGACATTTGTTTGTGTCGATTCAAGAGATTGTGCAGCAAAGCAGGCATGTCACAGAGGTGAGTCCTGTTGGAAGTTGCAGTAGTAGAAGCAGGAGAAATTTCTTTTCTTTCGGTCACGGTAGAGGTTCCAGAAATGCAGTTTTACCTGTTTATTTGGAACCATAAATATTGGAGAAAATCATTTTATATCATTTTTTTAATGCGTGTCCCTTTTTCTTCTTGTTTTTCCGAAGATGTAGAAATTTTTATAGCTGTTCAAAGGCATAGGATTTATGATATAAAAGCATTCAACTGGAGCTCTTCTTGGTTGGTTGTTCCATTTGTGTCATTGTAGAATTTATACAGGCATGACCAACACTTCTTCTTCTCAAATTCTTCATTTAATTGTCAATTAGTGCACTTTGGTCTTACTCAAGAGAATGAGGAATAAGTTAGAGAGCCCAGAAAGACTAAAAAGTTTCAGACAAAAAGGAAATAGGTCCCGCTCCCATTGATTTAAGGCTCAAGGAAAGGGTCCTCTTGCATAGAGAAAATCATGGCCAATCCAGTTTAATTCAATGTGAAAGAGAGAAAAAAAAAAAGAGAATAATACAAAAAGGTACAATAGAGAAAAGTAGAACTTAGAGAGGTCCCTTGTAGGCGTTGATTTAGGAGGTCATGAATTGAGATAATGATGCCAATTCCCACCAACTTCTTGGGTCAATAATTTCTGATGTTCGTTGAAGGAGGAAGAAGGTACATAGTTTGGTCGTGGGTTGGTATAGAACCTTAACCAACAATTGCTTCCAGACTGTAGGAATCATATGAATAATTTTGTTAAGAAAAAAAAAATTGATATCTGTACACATACCAAAAGACAATGTAGGAGGCACTAAAAGTAGGAAGGAACCAGCTACTTGGCTTGCTTCTGGGTTAAAAATCACTATTTGCCTCATTTGAAGAAGGATCCATTCTTTCCTTGGTTCTTTGTCTTTAGAACTTTCTCCTCCAATCGATTATGGTCGTCGGAGTCAGATTTGGTTTGCTATCTCAAATCTTCAGTGGCCCTACATGGAAAAACGAAAGACACTTTTGACTAATAATGCCTCTTCCCAAGTGTGGGGTGGGAGGGGTAAAACTAAAAACTGATCAATCATGTGAGTTGCAAGTAGCAGAAGCGTGGACAATAAACTAAGAATAAGCAAGCGGCATATGCAGGCTGGTTTCTAATCATCTTCAACTCTGTCGCAACTCCGTCACTGACATTGCCCACTTCTGCAAGTAGCGAGACACTCCACTGCTAAAATCCCATGCTTGTTACCAATCCCTTTGACAATCTAACTACATAACCCATATCTTCAATGTTCATATTTCCTCAAACATAACTATTAAGCCTATATCGCTTATCCAGTTGGCCTATTGGTTGCCTCCTACTTTTCTCAGGCCATACTTGAGTTGTGCTTTCTTGTATGGGCAGACATAATCTATACACGTTCCTTGGTGAGCTATGTTATGTTTAGCTTCCTTAATTGGTCTACAACACTAAACTAGAACTGCCGCTGAATGTTTTCTTGGGGATTTGTTAAATTGTTTCACTTGCCTTATTTTTGTTCAAAATATTATAAAATTTAATATTACAATATATTTTTAAATAATTTAAAACAATAAAATATTTCTGTAAAATGAGCTAGACCATTAAACATTTTATATTTTTAATGTAAAATAGTACGTTCTTTTGTTTTTTTTTTTTCTTTGCTCTATTTCCTCATTTAGTTTTATATGATAAGATCCACTGTCGTTTTATTGTTGAAATATACTGGACTTACCAAAATGTAGTCACTAATAGAGGTGGCCATTTAAATTTTTTTCAGTAATTTGAATTTTTTATCTTTCAATATTTCAAGTATCTATCTAATTAAATTGAAAATAAATTATTATATATATATTTATGACATTTATTTCTTTTAAAATATTTTAAAATTAACATAAGAAGAGGTGTAAGTCATGTAACTTTAATGAATAGACAATAGTTTAAATTTATTTAAGTTAATAAAATTATAATAATAAATTAATAAATAAATTTTTATAACACCTTAATCATTTTTTTAATTTCAAACTTGCCTTCTAATATATTTATATTTATTTGTTAAAATTATTTTTAATAAATAAATTGTTATTTTTTCTGCTATCAATGATAAAATGTATTTAGCTTGACTTTTATATTTGTACCTAAATTAATATTTTCCATTATCCATTTTTTATCTCCAATTTTAACTATTATTAGAAAACTAATGCCCTTCCACATGCCATTACTTTGCTAATAATTGTTAGGGGTAACTTATGAATAACAAAATCAAGGAAATTTTTCAACATTTTATATTTAACTTTTATAGTGTTTGCCATAACATAAAATAAAAGATGATAGTTAAATTATATTATAAGACATATTTAAGGTCTATTAAATAAGTGGAGGGGAATTCATATATTCAAATTAAAAATTTAAAATATATAAAACATACCTATATATATATATAAATGCATAATAACATAAGGTTATTCTAATTATTAGTGATAGTTGTTATATTTTACTTTTTTCACGTTGTATATTTTAAAACTAGATAATTAACTTTGTTCAATAACTATTCTTTTACTTTAAAATTACACGCTATCCTTATATTAAGTCATAATTACATCATGATGAGTTCTTTGTTAAGCTTTTTTTATAATTTTAAAAATAAAAAATTTTTACTTTAAATTTACAAACTATTCTCGTATTAAGTCATAAGATTATATCATCTATTCTTTGTTAGGCCTTTCTATAATTTAAAAATAATTTAATTTTTTCTCAAAGTTATAACAGTTTTAGAAACCATTCCTATCAAAAGCCTCCCGGATAATAGAAAGGATACAATCCATACAAGCCACTAACTTAACCTTTTAAAAATTGGAGCACAATTTAAATCTTTAAGATATGTGATTTAAAATTTAAAAAGTTCAATTAATATTAGATCTGGCTAAAGATTAGATAAAATTAAAGAATTTAAAATATGATAAAATGATATTTTATTTTCTTATTGAATAATTTGAAATTTAAGTAAAAAATATTTTCAAATAAAAAATAATTGACTTGTTTTGGTATATAAATTTTTTTTAATCTATAAAAATTGACTAATTAACTAACAAATTGATCCATTTTTAAAAATAAGAGTAATTAAAAAATATCATTTTACTAATTTATAAATTTGTTTACTATATTCTAATTCTAATATAATAATTTGAAGCATAAAATCCAATCTCTGACTTTTTAGTGAGTCTTGAATAGGGATGACAATGGGTAGGGTTCGGTTCGGGTTTTATTCTACTCATATCCATATCCATTTTTTATGACTCAACCCATATCCATATCCATATCCATCGGTTTTTACGATTTACTACCCATA
>JAOSBK010000206.1:53115279-53125735 GCA_027568895.1 Erythroxylum shatona
AGATTTTAAAGTTGTTTCTTCGTATAAAATTTTAATATTTTATTATATTTAACCATAAATATTCAAGAAAAAATAGAGTTAATAAAAAACGGGTAGGATATGGGTATCCATGGTTCAGGTTTTACTCTACCCATATATATATCCATTTTTTATGACTCAACCCATATTCATATTCATATCCATCGGTTTGTACGATTTACTGTCCATATCCAAATCTATAGGGTCGGATAGTGCGGATATTAATCGGGTTGAAAACCCACTGTCATCTTTAGTCTTGAACGATTGAGTGGGTTGGCGCAGTGGACGGGACCGGTTAATTGAGCGCATCAGAAAATGACGCGGCAGCACTTAACATAATCCTTATTGGTTTGTTCCACGTGTTCCAAACCCAATGGCTGCTCTCTTCCAACCATAAAAGTCATATCTTTCATACTCCCTGCCTTTACTTTACCTACCAATTATTTACAGAATCTCCTAATTGGACTTGATTTCGTTTCCTGTTCATTTCGTTTTTTTCTAAAATTTCCGAATCAATTTATACACAATCAGATTCAGAAGAAGGAATAGTTTGCGAAGAGAGAAATTAATGGATTCGTTAGAGGACCCTAGTTGCTGGGACTTTCTGGATTACACCTTCATCAACGAAAGCGCGTCTTCTTCTGATTTCATATGGTCTCATGATGATATTGAGAATACCAACAGGTGATGTTTTTGCCCTTTCATTTCTTTTTCTCAGGTTCTTTAAAATCTATTTTTTTTGGTGGAAATTGATTTATATGTTTGCAATTTTGTTGTGATTTATTGAAGATTTCGTGTTTGGTTATGATAGGGTTTCGGAAGTTACTTTTGGGCTTTTATGCACTGTTTCTAATTGTAGTTCAGCGAAAGAATAGTTCTTTTTTCTTCAATTCTTTCGATGATTTGTAGGTACATGAGATTGAGATCTGAGGTTGTTTAAATTGAACTTGGCTGCTTAAAGATTTCGATGCATTTGAAATTACTTAAGTTTGAATTGAGTAGTAATTAGGGAAAAATGTTTAGTCTTAACGATTGTAATTTTTGTATCTTTATACTCATGCAGTGGTGGTAATGGTGGCCAAATTGGCACTTCATCCAGCAGCCAATTGTCTCAAGACAAGGAATGTGGACGAAAGAGGTACTTATTTTACTCGATTGTTTTCTGATTCAAGTAATGATTTGAAGTGGTCTGCTTTTGAAGGCGGAACGAGAATTTTTTTTTTGTCCTGCTCTTGAATTTTGTGTATGGATGATGGCCTTTCACTTGCAGTTGTCTGATGTACTGCTGAAGGATTATTTTCCTGTTTCATTGTGATTTGTAAGTTACAGCGTGGTTTTGGAGTGATAGAGTTGGTTTTCTTCTATGGATTGTTTGGGATAGCGTCTCTTGGGTAACCAAGCTTCTCTTTATAGCTGCAAAAAATTATTAAGGAAAAAAAAAAGGATGATGCAATATTTTCTCACTAACCCATCTTGTTTAGTTTATCAAAAATCTTTCTAATATGACGCACAAAAAACTCAATTCTGGATAAATTACATACCATCTCCTTTTTGAATTGACCTGGTTTCGTATTTTTGTTACTTTTGGAATGCTAGTGACGTAAGGTGGGTGATTCCTCAAAGATTAGGTTACTCGGCTTCCCTATGCATCTCCTTCTTTGGAATAAATTCTTGAAAACACTATTGTGAAGAGCATAACATCTATCAATTCATTCTATGCATTTCTTTTTTCTCCCTTCTCTCTTATCCTACGTATTAGCAACAGTGGGAATGAATACTTGGAGGAAAAGAATTCCTTGGGATCAGAAAGAATGTTGTTAATTTAATTTGGTTAATGCATAGTTTGGTAGTGAGGAAGACCAACAGTTCCCTGATGACGCATCTTTTAGTTTTTGGGGCTTCTGGATAAACGTTAAGATAATGCTACTCTCTATATTTTCTTCCTTCATGGCTGTCATATGTTTCTGTTTATTGGTATTGTTATCTTCTGTTACAGGGGACGTGCGGATTCATCTAGTAGGCCTGTGACCAAAGCTTGTCGTGAGAAACTGCGGAGGGAGAGATTGAATGACAGGCATATATACTTTTATCTTGGATTGTTTGTGATATAAAGGCTACATTAAATTGGATTTTAAAATTCTGTATAAACAAAATTAGTGCATCCATTTGTTTTTGATAAGATAATTCTTTCTATGCAATCTTTTGGAATAGGGATAATGTTTACCATTATAACTCTCAGTTGTCTTTCTATGCTTGTGTGGTTGTGTATGCGGATAAGATGAGTTAATCGGTGCATAATTGACAAGGCAGATTTGCCTTCTGATATGATGTCAGATTTCTGGATTTGAGTACTGTTTTGGATCCTGGGAGAGCTGCTCAGAAGGACAAACCAGCTATAATTGATGATGCTATTAGAGTCCTGAGCCAGCTTAAAGCTGAGGCTCTGGAACTCAAAGAATTGAATGAAAAGCTACTTGAAGAAATTAAATGTCTGAAGGTAACCATTTTAAGTGCATTGATGTGATAGAATGTCTTAACTTAATCTAAGTTTTGTGCCTGTGATGGGAGAACTTAGTTATGGAAATTATGGGCATATAATCATCTCACACTAATGGTAAATGTATGGAAATGATCATTTAAAACTTTGCAATTAGTGTTGTTGACCTTAGCTGTTAGAAATTTAGTAACAATTACAACAATATTAATGACAGTAGTGACACAGGTCAGTTGGTTTTGCGTGACTTGTAGGATATATCATGGTTTTTAGTAAGTAGTAATTGTCTACTGTTGGCCTAAAACATTGTTACCACTTAACTGCACAATTTGTTTGATCTATTTGGTACATCTTGATGTTCGATATTATTGATTGTGGTTTAGTTCTTTAGACGTGCTTGTACGTTTAGGCTGATTAATGCTGCTTAGTATTCTGATAATTGGATCTACTTCTCTGGTATTTTTTGAGTAATAGCCTTCTTGGCTTTCTGCACCTGAACAGACTGAAAAGAATGAACTTCGTGAAGAGAAATTAACACTCAAGGCAGATAAAGAAAGGATGGAACAACAACTGAAAGTAACGTCTGTTCCAGCTTCTGGATTTGTGCATACTCATCCAGCTGCTTATCAGGCTGCTCCTAATAAGATGGCAGTTTTCCCGAGCTATGGTCTGATACCAATGTGGCAATATCTACCTCCAGCTGCCTGTGATACATCCCGTGATCATGAGCTCAGGCCTCCAGCTGCATAATTTTCGTTTTGCTCTAGTGCTGCTAATTTCAAGATGCTTTATGTTGGATTCATTCAACAAAATTTTGTCTTGCCACATGTAAATATAACGACACTTTCAATTTGCATGATGTTGACATTAGATTGTTGGCTAGTACCATTGGTGCTGATTATTAAGGTGTAATTACATTACAATTATTTCATTTATCAAAAAGTGTTTATTCTCTATTCTCTGTACTTTTATGCTTCTTCTCATTCTCTATGGGACTTTTTAGTTCTTTCTGGTAGTTTTGTGGCAGTTATTCTTTGTTAGGCATGCGTGTGGGTTGTTTCCTAAATATGGGATTTTGGCTTAAAGAATTGGCTTTTTATGGTGATAGGGTTTGGTGTCGACGCTTTGGGCAGATATTTTGCACTTCCCGCATATTTTAGATGTAGGATAACGTGGCAAACATATTTTGAAAGGATTTGAGGTGGAAACTAAGGTTATAATTATTTGCTCATTTGAAATGGTTTGTTTCTAGATGATGTGTCCATCTCATCATAACCAGAGACATCTCTGCTTCTAGATAAAAAAGAAAACTGGGTGTGACACACACACTTAGAATGCACTAGAACTGTTAAGGCACCCCCTTTACACTGTCTTCCTGGATATCCACTGGAGTTTGTATGATCAAGTTCAGCAGGGGTGCTTTTACACCAGTGATTTACCCGGTCATACTTTACTTTCGGTTGAATCAACTATATGTGTTGGATCCTTCTGCTCACCAACTTGATCAACCTCTTTGCCCCATAACAGCACATATAAGCCAATGATTACGATGACAGCCCCTACTATGCTGCACATCAAAATGTTAAAATCATATGCCTTGAATATATTCTAGTTCTGAATTTCCTTTTCTCTGAAATTAAACTTTGATGGTGCACTATGACATGTATGTGTTAGTTTGAATCACTATAAAATAGAATTACCTGCCCAAATAAAGTTTTTCACCCAGAACAGAGTATGCCAAAACTGCTACTAATACCGTCGAAAGGGGATTGAACATGGTCACGAACACTGGCCCTTTTTCTACTGTGCACCACAGTTGAGCAAAGACTACTATGCCCGAGATTACCACCCCCTGTCATGCATCATCACAACCAAAGTCAATGTTAAGAACGTAGCATATTGTCATTGTTGATTAACCCTTCTTACCCCATATAGAGTGGACCAGAAGTCGATATTAAATCCTATTGTCCAAGCAGCTTTTTTATGTTCTACAATCACTGTGAAAACAGCTGATTGTGCAGCACCAACAAAGCTTATCCACGTTGTCAGCGACAATTGAGCTGGGTACCTTTTCAGAGTAAGTGCCTGCATAAATTTACCAACTTGAGACAGTATTTTTCTGCTTCATCTGTTATTAAGAATGATTTTTGCTCGTATTTCATTTCTTGGACCAAAAATTGTTTATAATTGTCAGCAAAGTGACTGGTCCACATGTTAAATTGCAATTGATTTCATATCCATGCATGTCTACAGTCTAGTAGAAAAGTGTTAGTTTGTTACCACCTGCATAATATACCACATAGACCATGTTATGCAGCTTGCAACTGTGAGTATTGAACCTTTTAACCAGCTCTCATGGTGTTTTGCAGCATTTCCTTGAATGTGGATCGGAGGATGATATGGATTTTTCAGTTGAGGACCCCTATACAATGTCATAGTCATCACGCCAGCCAAGGAAACCAAAGTTCCAAGAACTTTAGCTATTCCACGAGTACTTCCAAGATTAACAGACTCCAACCTGCACTTAACAGTTGTATTACAAAATGAAAGTATATGAATATATGCTAGTTTTTGCCCTTTGAATTATATAGGAAGCTCACCTTAGTACAATGGCAATTACAAATGTCAAAGAAGCTACAGTGTTAATCATTGATGCTATGAACGTTGTAGAAGTGAGGTTCAAGCTTGAAAAATACATATTGAGAGTTAAACCCACCCTGTAACCATTGAACACACTTCATATTAGTACGTTTTTCCCCCGAAACTGTGTTATATTTACTCTGTACATGCCCCTACCCCAAGAGAGAGAGGACGAATATCTCTAACAGAAGAGCCATTGTGAGCTTTGGTCTTTGTTTTCTGCAGTAAACACATAAAACATCAGTCTCTGTGCACAAACCATGACACAAAACAGTCTCCACAGGCAAAATCTAGATTACTCGAACAGTGTTTGCTGCTAGTGAATGTTCCATTTCGAAATCACTGTTGGCCAACTTTTAAATGAAGGTCAACCTTTTCTTCTATATTGGTAGATGTAAAGGATTTTGTTAAAATGGAGATGTATCATGTACCTTTCAAGAAAGTAGGCAAAAGGGAGCATTGCCACACCAGCCACGATATGTCGATATGTTACGTACACATTAGGGTTCATCCCATGGTTGAACGAAGCTTCAGTGATGAAGTACAAAAATGTGTAGGCAATCTGTGACAGAACCATAAGCAAGTGTGGTTTGTACCTCCTGTAGACGTCACTCATGCGGCGTTCCTTCATGGCTCTTGCTGCCCTCTTTTCTTTCTTCTAAAATTGAGCAAGGAGAAGGACAGTACTCAATTTAGGAGATAAAAGGATGGTTAAGGCTTTATCCTTATTGCATGTTCATGTTATAGCATCGTGTGCGACATAGATCTAATTCCTTGTCTAGTGGTAGTGGTCTAACAGATCAAGGGAAATATTCTCCAGCATGACTGCTCCTACAAGCGGTAAATTGATATTGACATTCATGTCCATGAATTCCATTAGGGAATATGCTTAAATGGGAAGAACTTGCTTAAAAAATCAAAACAGGAATTAGGTACTAGCTCCTAGGCTCACAATTTCCAGCATCCAGCAACTAGGATTTTCGATATAATGATGTAGGCCATCTACTGGCCATTAGTTTAAGAGTCGTGTCATGTTTTAGAATACTACTTTGCTCCACTTTGTTGAAGTCTTCTTTAGTATTCTTGGAAAAGATTTCTTCAGGAATTTGTGCGTTTATCACTTTCGATTTATTCAAATTCTTATGCATTTCATCCCCAAACCGCCAATGGAGTTTTTTTTCTTTTCTTTTCACATCATTAGTTCTAATTCAGCAAAAGTTAGTATGCCATTTCAAGAAGGAAAGTTCTATAATTGTGATTTGTAACGGATAACTGACATTAACATGACATCAGTTATTATTAACTTTTACTAATATGAACCACTAATTATCCATGTGCTTCAAAGTAAAACTTTAAACAGTAGAATATTGAATGTTGAAGTTTTATTCCCCAGAATTTGATTTCTTCATCTGAAATCAGACAATTGAATAATATTCTCCAGTTATTTTCTGCCATAAGAGAATGAGATTTTGAAAATCGCGTAACAAAAGCGAAAGACAGTGCTGATTCTTGTATGGTAGTTGCATTATTCTTTTTAATTTATTCCATCAGCCACACGAAATACAGTGTGATCATCTGATTTATAGGCAAATTTCATGAAAACCAAGAATCTTTAAGCTTATGGCTTCCGGCGTTATATTCCCATATACAATTTGATGAGATTAAACAAACGCAATTTGTCTTATTTATTGTTCGATAGTCTATTCTCGAATGGCAGAGCGAGACTAGTAAATTGGTATGGGGTTTCATGTGAAACTATTCGTATTTGGTTCCATAAAGTTGATGATGAAGTGGGTGGCATAATCTAATAACAGATAGATAGCTTTGTTCTTTTCTTTCAGTACGAATAATTCCTACCAATTGGTTCTCCAAATTGCTCAATCGATGATGACTTCTCTTGCGTTAATCCATTTGTTAGATTTCAACAATCAAGCCTTTTAATTGAGTCTCTAAATTGTGCCTTGTTCTCCCCTAAAACTCAACACATGGAAGCAGACTTGCCGTCTTGGTTAGTGGCAACTGACGAAATACGTGCGCAGAAATATAGTCATAAACCTCCTCCGACAGTTTCTTTTTCCTGTGCTTTAAAGACATATAATGTGTTGGGTTTAATCAAATCTTTGTCCGAACGAAATCCCAAACGATAACATGCGAATTTGATGGCAATAGAATAAAACAAAATAATACGAACAAAGTTGGTAAAGTACAGTTCGAGAATTCTAATAAGTTCTTGCACTTAATTTACAAGGGAGCAGAAATTCGCGTTTTGTGGTAGTTCCTGTCGGCTTTGCTTTGCTCTTTTCTTCTGCTTTACAATCTCTGTTCGGTTTTTAACTTGTGATTACCAGTTTTTTAACGTCATTGTTGTGGGATGCTGAGCAAGTCTGTAAGGTTAAGGAAGGTCATCACAAACTTATTTCTAACTTTTTAACAGACTTGGAAGCATACGTGGAAGAGAGTGTGAATGTTGGTCAGGTGGTGTCGAATAGTCACAGAAATTCATTAACCTCTTCACACATGCTTTGCAGTTTGCACCAAATAAATTAGCATTCTTTGTCCTTTCATGTTTTTGGTTCTGGTTTAAGTTAAAGGTCAACCAACCAATTCGATGAGATTAACAGCCATCAACTGGATTTCACTTCGAGGGTTAATACTCGTGGGGATTTATGTTGTTTTCTAAGCTCTGAAGGCTCCAACCTGAATAAGAAATGTTTCAAGAGTTGGAGCTCTCTGGCATGTTAACCTTACTTCGTAAGTAGACGATATGCTATCTATGTTTCAAGGAATACAGTTCGTGCTCGTAATATTAAAGTCTGCTCTTTTATTTTGGATGTGTTAATTCTTCTATATTCTTATGCCTAATTGCACACATTATGTGGCTCCGGTAAATTTTGATTATAAACATCAAATACTGATTAATCCGCAAGTACAAATTAATAGATACTGATTTTATGACTCATTTTTTTAATAAGGGCATATTTAATACAAATTGGGCCGGGTCTTAACTCCATTAAACATGAGCCCGAGCCTGAAAAAATTAGGTAGGTCTCAGCCCAAATTTATTGTGATTTTGAATATATTTATAAAGTTTATTCCTATTCATTAAACTTAGAGTTGAAATTTTTTAAAGTCTAAAGTATACAAAAATAATCTAAATTAGAATATGATTCGAATTTTGAATTGAATGTTTTTATATCTAATCTAAATTTGAATTTTTTAATTAATTCATTAATTTTAAGTGAACTTAGACTTAAACCTTTTAGCTATCCTTAGGCCATATGATACTAATTATCTTTTTATTAAAAGAGGATGCTTACAGCTTATATTGATATTTTTGTTGTAAGAACCCGAGTTTCAACATCATCACTTATCATGCCATAAAAGTTATATCCTATGTAATAGGTTCAGAAAAAGTTCCAAGCAACATTAAATCCTTAACAACTCCATATAATACAGACTATATTTTTAACAATTATTTACCCAATATGTTTTCCCTGTCTCTGCAAATCCTTGTTAATGACAATTAGCATTATAACATAGGGCTTTTCATATGAAAAGTCACGAATTATCAATTATGTCAAAAATTTAGTTAGTAATAAAAATGTAATAGTATTTACTTATCCTTTAGTTACGTATTAATTAAACTTTTAAAGGTAAGCAAGTTGTTGCTATTACAATATTTTAATAAATAATTAATGCATATGGCACAATAAGAGGAAAATATGCCTTGTCAAAAAATCACTAAGATACAACCTTAATATAAGAATTTTTTAGATCAATTAAATATAAGAATATTGGCGTGGGCAAAAAAAGATTATTTTTAGTCATAACAGTTTCACACACACACACTATATATATACATATATATAGTGTTTAAATTAAACTTCAACATTTACTTTAGGTTTTCAAATAACATATCTCTTAATGAACTTATATCTTTATTAGTTACTATATATATATATAATATTAAACTTCAACATTTAATTTAGGTTTTCAAATAACATATCTCTTAACGAAGTTATATCTTTATTAATTACTATCTCATTTTACTACTGACATAACAACAATTTATTATTTTTAATATCCATGTAAGTACGTGAAACTCACATTATTACTATTGTGATATATAATTAATAAAGAGTTAACCTCGTTAAATGGTCCTTATTTTTAGGTTTAAAGGTGAACACGTCAAAATATTACACCTATATCTTGATGAAAATATTAGAATTAACTTACAATTTTAACATTCTTTTCTTTCTTTATTTGGCTTACATGTCAATTCAATAACATTCTTTTCTTTCTTTATTTGGCTTACATGTCAATTCAATTGTTTTGCATGTTCTTATATCAAAAGTGTTTAATTTCTGCCTTTTGTTGGTATCCGACTTAACTACTCATTTTTTGAGGTATTGACTACTTTTATTTATTTATTGTGAATTGCGATACACTTTTTGTTTTGAGTTGAGGATTTAGACTTTTCACGTGGTTTGTTATTTTCTAAATATATTTTATATTTCAAAATTATTAAAAATTGAAAAGCCTCAAGATCAAAGTTCTGCAAAATATCTATTTTGTCATAATTGCTTCAAAAAGAAACTAACAGTTGCTTATCAGAAAGTAAGTGGATTAATTACTACAATATTTCCAGAGTATTAGACCATTACAAATTTTTTGCATCCTTTAAGGGCACTCCATCATCCCTCCTGTCCAAAAACTTTGGAACAAAATGGTCCCCAGAACGTAGACATAGAGACATTGTTGCAAAAGGTCTCCACATTAGTGCCTATACAATTGGGAACCTAACTATAAGTTTCTCAAAACATTTGGGTGTCTCTATTATTCCTTCATTCGTCCATATAACACTCATAAGCTTGAATATTGATCAAAACCATGTGTATTTTTGGGGTATAGTTCTAAACATAATGGTTATTTGTGTCTTCACATAGAAAGTAACCCTCTTTATATTGCTCTGATACCATAAAACAAATGATATAATGTGAAAGGTTGATCATCCACAATGCGTGAATGTTTGTATTTATAGCTTGATTGGAAACATATACAACAAATATCTCAGAGGTTGTTACAACAATATTATATACACTTCTATACATGTGGAACTATTATAAAATATCAAGCTAGAGATAAGTTCATATCTGATCAAATACGATAAGATTTGTTGTGAAACTAATCACAGGGTAAGGCTATTTGATCTGGACTAAGTCTAGCTAACTACTCGCATTCTAACATTTTGTAGTGAACTCAAGCAAATAAAACAGTAACCAGCAATGAAACAGTAGATCGACC
>JAOSBK010000206.1:53125835-53139713 GCA_027568895.1 Erythroxylum shatona
TGCAGGAAAGTAAATGAGAAGGGGATGGGAAGAAGAAACAGAGAATTTGATGAGAGGAGAAAGAGAGAATCTGAGATGAGAAAGAGTTACATTCAACATAACAATAATCATGTCCCAACCCTTAGCAGAATATCGAATATATAGAGCACATTCAGCAAGTGTAAACCGTTTCATTCAATGATCCGGCACTAGGCCGAGAACTTCTCCTTAGGCCCTTGTAGATCAAAAGGCTCAATAGCGGCTTTGGGCTTTGCTGGTTGCTCCACTAATATGTTCATAACACATTTTCATCAAAATACATATCTGACATTAACTTTTTTAAAGCATTTAATTGTGCTTTAACGTTTTCAAAATATTCAATTTAGATAATAAAATAACTAACCCCTCAATGAAATCATGCCTCTATCAGTTATGTATTACATCAACAATAATGTGATGCAAAATTATTATTTTAATGTTTATATAGGTTCTATCATCACCTCAAATCCACATCAGTGTATTTGAAAGACATACAAGTGTTTATATATATAATTTAAAGTTTAGTAACTACATCGCTCTTATTGGCTTAATCGAATTACTTGAACTAAAAAGTCAAAGTTAACATATAAGATGAACAAGGCTCTCCGCTTTGCGAGGGTCAAAGGAGGATCATTGATGTACATAGCATTCCCTTTGTAATTTTTATAAAGAAACTGTTTTCGTTATTTGAACTTGTGATCTTATGGTCACAAAGGAACAACTAACTACTTAAACTTTAGAGCATAATTTTATTAAGGAATATTTTATTCTAAAGTTTAAATTAAATATTTTAAAAAATTAAAGTCAATTTGAATACTTCAAAATATTATAATTTAACTTGTATTTAGTGAAAATATTAAGATTAAAAATAAACTTGTCTAAATACTTGCATTACTTCAATCTCATGTTAGTTGTATTTCTCTCTTTAATTTATTTCCAATCAAACTAATAATTAATTTTGAACCAAAATGCATAAATAACTAATTTTATAGTAGCGACAATTATTATCGAAATAATAATATAATGTACTTAAGAAATAAGTGATTGTAAAGCAAATGTTAGTGCCATTATAGATTTATGTATTAAAAATAAAAAAAGAAGTAAAAAGCAAGTTGACAATAGCTTGCATACAAGACTATCAACAGCTTGCATGCAAGCCGTTAGTTGCTACACAATAGCTTGCTATGTAAGCTGTCACATAGTGGAGGGTCTATAAAAGACCCTCCCTTCCTCCTCTCTTAACATACATATGCATATCAAACGTGTATGAGATGTGTGGTGAGTTCGAGAGTGAATTTTAGAGAGCTATTTTATGTGAGAGTCATTTTTGGGTATTAAGGTGAGTGACAAAATAGTGAAGATATTATTCTAGAGATAGTAAATTTGAGAAACACCTAGTGTGAAAGCGCCACTATTTTTTGTATCATTTTTCACTCTCTGCACCTACTATTTTCATTAGTGGAAGACTTAATTAGAGTTTGGCCCGTGAACGTATCCCAAATTAAAGGGTGAACCATGTTAAATTTTTACGTGTTATTTCCTTGCTTATTTTACCTATGGGATTTAATTCATAATTTTTCCCAACAAGCAATATCGGAGCTAGGTTTGGTTCTATATCCAAGCATTTCTCATCAAAGATGGAGGCAAAAATAAGCAAAATGAATAGCCTAAATGGCTCCAACTACTACATATGGAAGAACAAGATGAAAGGTCTTTTGCTCATCACAATATGCATTTACAGGTGTTTAACACAACAAAACCCGAAAATAAATAGGATGAGGAGTGGGCGTTTGAGCATGAGCAGGTATATAGTTTTATTCGACAATTTGTTAAAGATAATGTATATAATCATATCTGCAACGAGACTCATGCACGGATGTTGTGGAAGAAGCTCGAGGAGTTGTATGCCTTAAAAATCGATAATAGTAAATTATTTTACTTGAAAAAATTAGTACAAACAAAATGTCAAGAAGGTAGCTTTGTGGCAGATCACTTGAATGAATTGAAGAGGATCGTGAATCAATTATTAGGAATGGGCATAAAGTTTGATGATAAAGTGCTTGCTCTTTTCATGCTTACCTTTTTGCCAAAGTCTTAGGAGACTTTAGAGATTTCAACCGCCAATTCTACAATTGATGGTGTTGATAACATGGAATCTATAAAAAAAAGAATTATGAATGAACAGATGAGACGGAGATCACAGAATTTGACCTTTTCAACACAGTCAGAAGTTCTAGTCACAAGTTCTGAGGGGAGGAACAAATCTAGAGATCTAAATTTTAGAGATAAAAGCATAGGAAGATTAAACAAATTTGCAAATGTTAAGTGTGATCACTGCAAAAAGAAAGGTTATATCAAAAGGTTATGTAGGAAATTCAAAGAAGAAAAGAACAAAGGCAAAGAAGTCAAGAAAGATGATAATAGTGATGATGAATGTGCTTCGATGACTACCACCATTAATGCTTGTCATATCGTCTCATATGATAATGATGTGAATAATGCATCCTGTGAGTCCAACTGGATAGGTAACAGTGGTATCACTATTTATGCCACATCACATAAAGAACTTTTCTTATCATATACACAAGGAGATTTTAATGTTGTTAAATGGGAAATAGCGATTTGGCTAGTATCTTCGGAAAAGGTGATATTTACTTAGAGACAGACAATGGCATAAGACTGCCTTTAAAAGATGTCAGATATTTTCTTAATCTTCGCCTAAATCTGATCTCGGTTGGCATACTTGATGATGAAGGTTTTTGTAGCACTTTCAAATATGAAAAAATGGAAACTTTAGGCTCATTGGTAATCGCCAAAGGTAAGAAGTGCTCAAAGTTATATGTGATGCAGGAAAAGGTCTCCAATGATGTTGTGAATTCAGTGGAGAAAGATGATGCAATTGAATTGTGGCATAGAAGACTTAGTCATATGAGCAAGAAGGGGATGACTCAGTTAGTGAAAAGGAATGCATTATTTATTGTTAACTAGGTATATTTAAAGAAGTGTGCTGATTATTTTGTAGGAAAGCAAAATAGGGTTGCTTTCAAAATTTCCCCTCCTTTCAGAATGAAGAATGTGCTAAATTTGATATATTCAAATCTATGTGGGTCAATGCCAAAGTCACTAAGTGGTGCTCATGTGACTTTCATTGATGACCATTCTAGGAAGACGTGGGTATACACCTTGAATACATAAAGTGTTAGATGTTTTCAAGCAATTTCATGCCTCAATTGGAAGACAAATAGGGAAGAAGTTGAAATGCATTTGAACAGACAATGGTGGAGAGTACACTAGATCATTTGACATCTATTGCAAAGAGTACGGTATTCGACATCAAACTACTCCTAAGACACTGTAGTTGAATGATTTAGCTGAGAAGATAAACAAGACTTTGATGAAGAGAGTTAGATGCCTACTTTCATATGCAAAATTGCCTAAGACATTTTGAGGCTAGGCTCCATTCACAACATTTCATATATTAAATCACTCACCATGCATCCCTTTACAGTTTGATTTTCGGAGAAAGTATGGTTAGGAAAGGATCTTTCCTATGATCATCTAAAGGTACTTGGTTACAAACCTTATGTCCATATCCCTAAAGATGAGAGATCCAAGCCTAACGTTAAGACTCACCAGTGCATATTTATTGGTTATGGAGAAGATAAATTCAATTATTGGATTTATGATCCAGTCCATTAGAAGTTGATTCGAAGCCTTGATGCTATATTTGTCGAAGATCAAACCATTGAAGATCTTGGCAAAGTGAAAAATGATGTTCCAAGAATTGATGGTGACCCAGTGGACTTAGAGTTAATTCCTCCAAAAACAGTGCCAAGACAATTTGAAGATGAAGTTGAAAATCACCAGTTGAATGTATCTAATGATGATGCTCCAATTCGAAACCAATTAAATGAAGATTCTAATGAAGATGATATTCAAAATCAACCACCAACACCAGGGACTGCTCAGGTTCTAATAAGGAGATCTACACAAGTAAGACAAGCCACTACTAGATACTCTATTAATCAGTAAGTGATACTTACTGATGGGGGAGAACTGAAAATTTTCAAGGGGTTTGATAGATGAACATAAGACGAATAGGTTGAAGCCATGTAAGATGAGATGAAGTCCTTGCATAAGAATTTGAGTTAGTGAAGTTGCCAAAAGGCAAGAAAGCCTTAAAAAAATAAGTGGGTGTTCAAGATTAAGCATGATGAAAATAATTCTCATCCAAGGTTCAAAGCTAGATTGGTTGTTAAAGGATTCAACCAAAGAAAATGTATTGATTTTGACGAAATATTTTCACCATTTGAGAAAAAGACATCCATCCGTATAGTGCTTGGTTTAGCAACAAGTCTAAACTTAGAAATCGAGTAATTGGATGTCAAGACAACCTTTATTCATAGGGATTTGGAATAATAGATATTATATGAAGCAGCTAGAGGGTTTCAAGGAAAAAGGGAAAGACTATGTGTGTAGATGGATGAAAAGCCTTTATAGTTTAAAACAAGCATCGAGATAGTGGTATAAGAAGTTTGAAACAGTTATGGGGGAGTAAGGCTACAAAAAGACTATTTCAAATCACTGTGTTTTTGTACAAAAATTCTCTAGTGATGATTTCATTATCCTTTTACTTTATGTTGATGATATGTTGATTGCTGGCCAAAATATCAACAGGATTAATAGTTTAAAGAAGCAGTTAAGCAAGTCTTTTGCCATGAAAGAAAGGTGCCAGCAAAACAGATTATTGGCATGATGATTATTAAAGACAGGGGCGCCAAGAAATTATGATTATCACAAGAGATGTACATTGAGAAAGTACCTTAAAGGTTCAACATAGATAGAGCTAAAGTGGCTAATTGTCCTTTTGTTAATCACTTTACGCTGAGTACTAAACAATGCCTTGTGATGAATGAAGAGAAGGAAGAGATGATGAAAGTCACCTATGCTTCTGCAATTGGAAGTTTGATGTATGTTATGGTATGTACATAGCCAGATATTGCTCACGCAGTTGGAGTAGTAAATAGATTCCTTTCAAATCCTAGTAAGGAACATTGAGATGCTGTGAAGTGGATTCTCATATATATACGTGGTACTTCTAAGATATGCTTATGTTTTGGAACTACCTAGCCTGTGTTAGTTGGTTACATAGATGCAGACATGGCCAATGATTGACTCGAGAAAGTCTATTTCAGGTTACCCAGTTATCTTTGCAGGGGAGCCGTGTTATGACAATCAAAATTGCAAAAATGTGTTGCTCTATCTACCACTGAAGTCGAATTTATTGCTGCAATTGAAGCATGTAAAGAGCTCCTATGATGAAGAAGTTTTTAGATGAACTTGGTTTTCAGCAGGATAGTTATTAATTATTTTGTGACAGTCAGAGTGCTATTTATCTTAGGAAAATTTTCTCATTCTATTCAAGATCAAAGCATATTGATGTGAGATATCATTAGATCATAGAGGTTTTAGAGAAGAAGTTATTACAGCTTGAGAAGATTCATACGAATGAGAATGGACTAGATATGATGACAAAAGTTCTACACAAAGGAAAGTTTGAATTTTGTCTATCATCTGTAGGAATGATAGTAAATTCCATATAGTCGATAGGGGGAGAATTGTAAGGCAGTACTGACATACATGATATTGCCATTTTAGATTTATGTATTAAAAATTTTAAAAAGAAGTAAAAAAGCAAGTTGACAACAACTTGCATGCAAGACTATTAACAGCTTGCATGCAAGCTGTTAGTCGTTACACAATAACTTGCTATTCAAGCTGTCACATGATGGAGGGTCTATAAAAGACCCTCCCTTCCTCCTCTCTTAACAAACATTTGCATATCAAACGTACATGAGATGTATGGTGAATTTGATAGTGAATTTTAGATAGTCAATTTGTAGAAGAGAGTAATTTTTGGAGTATTGTTAGGAAACATTTTTCTAAAAAGGGCAAGTGACAAAATAGTGAGGATATTATTCTAGGGATGGTAAATTTGGGAAATACTTAGTGTGAAAGCGCTACTATTTTATTGTATCATTTTTCACTCTCTGTACCTACTATTACATTAGTGGAAGATTTATTTAGAGTTTGTCCCGTAAACGTAGCCCAAATTAGAGGGTGAATTACGTTAAATTTATGCGTTTTATTTCTTTGCTTATTTTTACCTGTGGGATTTAATTCGTAATTTTTTCCAACGTGATTGTTGTTACAAATATAAACTAATGAATCTAATTTATCTACTTTAAAAAGACTAATTTGTTTTGGTTCATTTCAAAAGCAATTTGAATTAGCTAATGAGAGTATTTAGATTATTGCCTAATTTTTATTTAAAGATTGTAAACTCTATCTATCTCAAAGAGATGCTGTTATCAAAATTTATAACATGGAGCAAATGAATATATAAAATAACTTAATTAAATAATTGGTGAAGGCAACTTCCCCTCTTTCAATATAAAAATTCTCTTTAACATAGTTGGTCGTGTAAAGGAGGGTCAAACGAACCTATAATTAAGTATGCTACAAGATTTCTCTTGATATCTTCTTGAAATTGTCGTCGAAGATCAATTAAAAGCAATTCCCTCAAATTTTCTAAATTATTGACATGGAGGTCAAACACTTAATAGGTTTGTAGTTAAAAACTTAAAATCCAAAATGCGATCCTTTCTTCCATATATGTTGGTGAGTGAGTGATTCTTTCCGGTAAACTTGTGATACAACAGACTTTTACCATTCATTTATTGTTTGGTTTAACAGAGGCCAATCGCAGCAACTATTTTGCATGCTGTCAAACTTAAGGTTGTTGCCCGAGTGATTATCGTGTTGATCAGGGATTTGATCCGCAAATATCGGAAAGGGAATCCAGCCCACGTTTTGGAAGGTGATGCTTCATTTTCATGATTGCTTTACCAAAACAATGATGTGCAAGTCTTAAGCTTTTCCTTCTTCTGCTGACAGTTTGTTCTCCGGTGAATTAATCTGAATAACCTGCTTCTCCACAGAAAGCGACTCTGGATCTTTTGACTTGATTTCACAAATTACATCACCTTCTTTGCCCCATAGCAACATGTACAAGCCAATGATTACCGTAACACCACCAATTATGCTGTTCGAGTCACGTTTAAGGAGTTAGCATGAAAAATTTCTTGGCATTTTTTAAATACTCAAAATAGAAAATTTTAACCTATCAAGTGACGCCTCTTAACTTTTGAAACATTTTAGTACATTATTTAGTTTCTTCCTTTTTTTTCCCCTCCTTTTTGTGTATCTTTTTCTTGGTATTCACTATTCAGCATATGTAATTATTGAGGATGCATCCCATGCAATGGCTCACCTAGCAAATTTGGATAGCTTAAAATTTCATTAGAAGTTTTGATTATGGAGCCACTTGAAATTAATATTTGTGTTTCAAAGTAAATTTGTGCTGGATAATGTTAAAGTTTCAATATACCTGCCTACGTGAAGTTTTTCACCAACCACAAGGTAAGCTAGAACCGTCACCAGTACTGTTAAAAATGGATTGAACATGGCCACAAATACCGGTCCTTTTTCTTCAGTGCACCATAATTGAATAAAGATGATTAAACCAGAAATGACCACTCCCTGCCATGGACCACATAAATAATAATCTATTAAGAAGTGTAAATCTAGCAAAACATCTCTGGTATACATTAATCCTACTTACACCGTATAAAGTGGACCACAAGTCGATATTGAGACCAATTGTCCAAGCGGCTCTTCTTTGTTCTATAATTACGGTGAAAACAGCTGATTGTGCAGCACCAAGGAAGCTCATCCATGTGGTTAGCGACAATGGAGCAGGATACTTTCGTAAGGTGAATGCCTGAGGTATTTTGAGAAATATTAACTTGTAGGGATAAATATATAAGCAGAGACAAAGAGAAGTTTGAGTTGAAGTAGGGTACCTGCATAATATATGACAAAGACCACGTTACGCAGCTTGTAGATATCAGAATTGAACCCTTTACCCAATCCTCATGATAGTTTCCAGCTTTTCCATGAATATGGATTAAAGGCGGCCATGGATTTTTCAATGCTTGACCTCTATACAGTGTCATTACTAATCCTCCTGCCAAGGAAAACAATGTCCCAATAACTTTAGCAATCCCACGAGGATTTCCAAGATCAAGAGCCTCCAACCTGGAATTGGTATGATTTATTAATTAATCAGAAATAGCAAGGAGATAGTAGTTCAATCTAGAGTTTTGTTTGGAATAATAATCAACAAATCTGGTACTAACCTCATTAGAACCGCTATAACGAAGGTTATAGCAAATATGGTGTTGACCATAGATGTAACAAAAGCTGGAGTCGTGTATTTCAAGCTCACGAAATACAAGTTCAAGGACAATCCGACCCTGTAAATCATTGTTATATGACACAGTTCTTAGTTAATTTTCATGAATGGATGACCGATCTTGAAGTTTTCAGTTGATCCTTACCCCAGCAGAGAGATGACAAAAATCTCTACAAAAAGCGTTATTGTCAGCTTCCTCCTTTGTTTTCTGCGGAGAAATATAAGGTAAAATTATCAATAGCAGATGCTTAAGAAATGGATCATGATCATTACGTCAAGTTATTATACAAAGAATCAGCACATAATTGTGTACCTTTCAATGAAATATGCGAAAGGGAACATGAACACACCAGCAACAATATGCCGATAAGTTATGTAGACATTAGGATTCATCCCGTGATTGAGGGAAGCTTCAGTGATGAAGTTGAGAAAAGCATAGCAGATCTGTGAGAAACCCATTAGCAAGTGTGGCTTGAACCTTATGTAGAAGCTCTTTAGTCCGCTATATTCCAATGCCATTTTGTCTTTCTTTCCTCACTAATTCTGATCAATCAGCTTTTCCTTTTTCACTAGCTGCAGCTAACACAACATCCATGCTTATAAAATAGTATTTGGTTTAGAGTTTTAGTTCTGTAACTTATCTTTGGCTTGATAGGAAAAGAAAGTACCTTAAAAACTAGCAAGTACTTACAAGTAATGATTGGTGAAGCTTAATGAGATTTCAGTGAAATTAGTCGTGCTCTATACTTGAGACTAAGTGATATAAGTTAAAATAGATCGTGTAAGACTAAAGAGATAAAAAAGGGAAAAAATATTGAGGAAAAAGAGAAGGAGCGTTGAAAGAAAAATAAAGAAACAAGTGAGTTTTTATGTTAGAAAGAGTGAGATCAAGAGAGCTTTTTATTCTAGCAAACTTATATCCGGCTTTCTTTGTGGCACATTATTTTCCTTTTCCTTTTTCTTTTAATAATATAACTTATTGTTGTTTTACTACCTAACTGTTTGCCCTTTTTAATAGGCTATAGTAAGATTTTCCTGGTTTTTGATAAATTAAAATATAGGTATCAGTCTTTTTTGTTTTTAATTGGATAAACATTTTAGAAATATTTAAATGTATGGTCAAATACATTTATAATAAATATTATACTTAACGTAAAATACAAAAGGGGCCAATTGACCTCTAATAATACCAAAGTGTATGATTTTGAATTCGGAACTAAAAAGAAGGTAAGCTTTTTACCAAATTTCATAAATAAAAAGAAAACAAAATTTGTTTACTGAAGTGATTTTTAAGAATGGACATTTTATTATTTTTACATCGGAAGGTTCCTAACGAAGCTATTAAAATTCTCACTCCTTTGGTAGTAAGATCCAATAACCCAGGAATGCATTAACAAATAACTAAGTATATATTTGAATTAACTATTAAGTAGAAAGCAAAAAAAATATTTAAGGCAAAGATTTTGAATTTTAAATTTTTAATCAAATATTTAATGCAAAATAATATTTTTTAAAGATTTATTTGAATGAATTATTAAGGAGACAGTTCAAAAATATAGGAATGACTAAATTTAAATTGTGGAATACAGAAAATCATAGAGGGAATAATTAAAATGAATTGGGTAAGGTCCTTAACATGATTATGTATGTAGGTCCTTAACACTTTTCATATGCTGACATGAGATTATTTATTATCAAATTATTACTACTCTTTTTTTTCATTATTGGCCTTGGAAAGTAAACCGAGATAATTTTTGCATGGACATGCTACAATTTTTTTGATCTTAGAATATAAATCTTCCTTAATTTTGAAAATTTTACTTAATGAAATTTTAAACCTTCTTTTTTCACCAAGTTTAGGGTCATCAAAGTAGTGATATATAAAATCAAGTATTGTGTATATGAAGAGGTTATTTAGCTGGAGATATCAAGAAACAAAACAATCGAAGGCCTTACTTAGGCTAGAAATCCTCATCTCCTACTTTACAATTTCGTTCTTACGTACGTACATCGACCATCTTTATTATTCGAAGAGGCTCTTGGCAACCGTATGTTCAAAGTCTGCAGACAAGGACTAGCCTGTAAGGTGCATGCAACTTATACCTGAAGCGCCTTTGAGTAAACACATGAATAAAATGAAATCAAATCATCTTTTTCATGTTTTTATTGTAAGGAATAATAGAAGTGACTTAAGGCTGTAAGATGAGAGGCAGAGTCGCTTCAACTGCGCGCTCTAAATTAAGGCAACTACGTACTCTTGTGATTTAGCTACTTTGTCGCACCTTTATTCATCCAAAAAACGAATAAGTAAATCCATCTTAATCGTGTTAGACAAAGAGTGACTACAAATTCTAGTCATATAAAAAAGTTTAAGAAATGAAGAATTACCTTATTAGGATAGTACTAAAATGGAGGAAGCAAAGACAGGAGAGCAGCTTCCATCCACATTATCCTTTACGCATACTTGATCTGATTAGCTTGCTTTTATAGCGAGTGGGAAGGAAGAGGCCATCTTTTTCATGGCGATGAGACTCTTAAAAGAAGGAACAGAAAACAAAAAAAGAAAGACAAGAGACGAATTATTTTGCTCATCTAAAGTGTAGAATTCCCTTTTGTATACGTCTTAAGGTGCGTTTTTCCTGCACCTTACTTTTATTATTTGTCGTCTTTCTTCGTCTGATTTTTCCGGTCACAAACTTGAAGGACCAGTTGATTGCCACAGAAGATCACATATCGTATTAAGTTCATTTAATCTCGCTTAATAAGCTTATTATACATGAGTTAAGTGGAAGATGACCAAGACTCCCACCATGATTATGCAGGGTGCCACTGGAGTCCCACTATAAATTTAAAGTTCATAGGGACGTATAACAAACTACTGCTCATTATTATTTCTATTCATCATTAAATATAGGGAAGGAAAACACAATTATTTATTATATAATTCAAACATATTTCTGAGATTTCAATCATTTGGACATAATTGATGCACACTTAAATGAAAACATAAATATTGATTTCTTTTTATTGAACGAAATTAAAGTAGCTTCAATCAGCTTTTCACAATAAGATTTTCCGTGAGCAATTGCACAACTAGATAATTATTTACTTTCCACGATTAACTTGACATTCTCTGGATATAATTTGCTTTTACAATGAAATAAAACTGGCAGTACAATATGACACGTTAGGCAAAGGAGTCCAGATCTCCTGTCCAATATTATGGTATCCTATTTTGTCCAATAAATCTCAACCATTTATTTACGTAGGTCTCGTGTAAATTACGTGTAGATCCTACAAAATAAATGGCTGAGATTTCATGGGACAGAATAAGACAGAGTAATACTGGACAGAGGATCTTGTCTCTAGGCAAAGAGCCACTCCAGATTCTCCACTTCCAGCTTTTTATGACTACTTTTATTTTGATGAGGTTGTAGGGAAACAAAATCTACAGATAGAAAACATTAAAACTGTTGAAGGAAAGGAAATCATCATTCATTTGTAATTAAAATAGAATAATTATAGGCTCCTGATTATGTGCATAATTGTATCCCTAAAATAGTTCAATTACTTAAAATAGCTCTCCACTGCGTGTATATAATAGCAGACTTGTACAGCAAAAATACATATACGAAATACACGAAATATTACAGCTCTTCATCACTTTGTTTATGGTATCAGAGCATAGGTTCTAGTGCCTCTAGCTTAACACCTTCCGCCACAAACAAAACCCAAAACACCACTACACCAACCAACATGGTTTACACGGTTGAAAATCCAGAGCAATCAAAACAGGAACCCACATCTCAAGGCACAGAGGAGAAGGAAATACTATTGCCTGACCCTCTGACCTTGCATCATTCAGACACACCAGGACTCACCTTGGTTAACTCATCGCTGGATGGACGCAACTATGGGGAATGGAGTCGCTCAATGCGCCTCAGCCTCAGCGCCAAGAACAAGCTCGGTTTAATCGACGGAACTGTGAAAGCTCCGCCAACAACTAATCCAAAATTTCCATTATGGCAATGCTGCAATGATCTGGTAATAACTTGGATCCTCCATTCTATTCAACCTGATATTACTTGCAGTGTGATCTTTTCAGAAACGGCAGCAGCAGTTTGGAGCGACCTCCATGATAGTTTCTCTCAAGGAGACGATTCAAGAATCTACCAAATTCGGCAAGAAATTGCCGAGTGTCGCCAAGGATCCCTCTCCGTCTCTACTTATTACACCAAACTCAAGGGGCTTTGGGACGAATTGGGATCTTATCAAGAACCCCTCACATGTTCCTGCGACATGTTGAAAAAGATTGCTGTTAGAGAGGAGAAGGAGAAGGTAATGCAGTTTCTAATGGGGCTCAACGAAGCTTATTCTCAGGTTCGCGAGTCAATCTTGATGATGAGCCTCCTTCCAGACACACGAAAAGTTTATAGTCTAATCCTTCAACAAGAAAGGCAAATGGAGGTCGTAGTTCGCTGGGAAATTCCACTAGCATCCCATGCTATGCAGATCGCTCGCGCACCAACACAACAGATGACAACCTCCTCTTCTTACCGCAAAGACTTGCGGTGCACCTACTGTGAACAAGGAGGACACTCAGTGGATCGATGCTATTATTTGAATGGGTTTCCAGTGGGTCACAAATGGCATGGGAAGAATGTGAAGCCCAGAAATAAGAAGGCAGCTGCTCACAATGTTGAAATGAAGAGGGAGTCAACCAATGAGAATCCCACCTTTACAGCTGAGGAATACAAGCAGATCATGACCCTACTCCACAATAACAATGGTAACAATCAATCACTTGCAAATGCGACAGGTATTTTTACACCCAGCTGTAATACTATCAAACATGAGGCACATTCAACATTATATTGGATTGTGGATAGTGGAGCAACAGATCACGTATCACACCTCTCACCTACTCACAATAAAAATAAGGCTCCTCATGACTTTGTTGAACTACCTAATGGCGAAACAACTACTATTGAAAATGTTGGATCTATTCAATTATCACCAGATTTGCCTCTTGATGGAGTCCTACATGTGCCAAAATTTCATGTGAATTTGATATCTGTGAGTAAATTGACAAGAAGCTTGAGATGTATAGTGATATTTTACCCAGATTTTTGTGTTGGGCAGGACGTGGACACGAGGAGGACGATTGGCCTGGGCAAGCATTTTAATGGCCTCTACTATCTCACACCAACCCAAAATCCCCACCTCGTCAATCACATAACCCACACCTTTGAACTTTGGCACCAACGCCTCGGACATCCATCCGCCGCTCCTCTTCACTATCTATCTCAATATTTTCCAGACATTGCTTCTAATTCTACGCATGTTTGTGAGATTTGTCCTTTAGCAAAACAAACTCGTTTATCTTTTCCTTCAAGTTCAATAAAAACAGTTGCACCATTTGATTTGATTCATTGTGACATTTGGGGACCACACAAAATTCACACACATTCAGGGGCTCGTTATTTCCTCACCATTGTCGATGATTTTACTCGCTTTACCTGGGTACATTTTATGAGTTTTAA
>JAOSBK010000206.1:53152759-53164168 GCA_027568895.1 Erythroxylum shatona
AATAATTATAGGCTCCTGATTATGTGCATAATTGTATCCCTAAAATAGTTCAATTACTTAGAATAGCTCTCCACTGCGTGTATATAATAGCAGACTTGTACAGCAAAAATACATATATGAAATACACGAAATATTACAGCTCTTCATCACTTTGTTTAAAAATAGATACTAAAAAAACTTTAAGAAAAAATTCATTTGTAAAGAAATATAATTTCATTAAGAGTATAATTAATAATATAACTTTATTTAATTCCTTTAAATAAAATAAGCATTAAGGACCAAACTAAAAATAAAGATGTTACTTAAAACTATTGCAAAAGTTTTTCAAAATATTAAATAGAGTTTTATCATGAAAAGTCATAGGGCCTCTTTGATTCAGCTTTTGGAGAGAAAATAAGCACTTTTTTCTACTGCAAAAACTATTTTTAAGAAATGACTTTAAAAAAGTCAAAAACTGTTTGACTGTAAAATCCAAAAGCACTTTTGTCATAGAAATGACTTTTTTGTAAGCTGAAATACAACTTTTTGAGAAGCTCAAATTTGGAGCTTTTCAAAAAAATATTTTTTTAGGTAGATTTTTCAGATTAATTAATGAACCTATTTTTAGTTCCTTTCATCTTTATGTTTTACACATAATTCCCACAATACCCGCAAATACATCTTCATGTTTATTTTGTGATTTATATAATGTTATTTGACTTTTTTTTATATGTTTTGATATTAGTTTTACTTATTTTATAATCCATATAAAAGAATTAGTTAGATATATTTTTATTTATATTTTATATGGTTTAAAATTATATAATAATTAATATATTGTATTTTGTATATTGTTTAACATATTTTAAATAATTTTTATGTCCATAAATAATTTTTATTTCAAAATAAAATATAGTTAAAATTAAAAGTACTTTTTATTTTTATGTTGTCAAACAGTCTATTGTATGAAGTTCTTTCAAAAAAGCTCTTTTTTAAATAACAGTCAATCTCTTTTTAGAAAAGTTCTATTGATAAAAGCTCTACTAATATAAACTCATTCAAACAGACACATAGTCTGAAATTTATGTCCATCTTATTTTTTTTTACATTTTTTGAAATATTGCGGTTTCGATAATAGTCTCTCCATTAAACGTTGTGCATTGTGACTCATGATCCGGTGAAACGTCCCACCGCAAACATTTTTAAGCAATTTCTTCGATCTGTATGCACTTTAGTACATTGGCTAATCAGGGTTTCGGTAATATTATTAATATAAGGTGTTTCAATTGCAGATCATATGTCAAACAATTATGTACTATTTTGATGGCTAAATATGCTAAAAAATATTTAATTACGACAAATTAAATGATAAAAGATACAAATTTTCATCTATCATTTTTTTATTTTTAAATATATAATAATTTAAAATTATATATGCATATGTTATAATAATAGTTATAATATCCACAAAAGTACTAAATTTTTATTGAATTATTTTAATAGAACTAGTTATTAAAACTAGGTTAGAGTATTATATAAACTCCATTACATATTTAATAATCAGTCATATGGTAATACATATTAAAATAATTTAATATAAATTTAATAAAATGATTTTTAATATTATAAATCACATATATAATTACAATAATAGAAAATATTCTTTTTAAAAACTAAGAGCTCTATTTATCTTTTTGGTTTTCTTTTTTTTGTCAAATTAGTAAAAACAGTTTTTAATTTCAGGTTTTAGTTTTGGTTTCTTCCATTTATTAAAACTAAAAAAAATAGTTTTTATTTTTTAATATTTTTTTCATAATCTGGTTTATTGTCAACTAAATATATATTATTTAATTATTTAATATATTAATTATGAATAAGAATCATAAATAATCTAATTAAATATTATACATTTAATTAATTAAATTTAATTATGAATAATCTAATTTAATTTATTTTTTAATTAAAGTATATTAAATTAGATTAACATATATTAATAAATATAATTAAATTTAAAATATCTTCAAAATATGTAAATTTCAAATAAAATTTGATTTGATAACTAAAATATATTTAGAATAAAATATAATTTTAAATTATTTATTTTAATAAAATAAAGAGTTTTATTATAATTTATTAATAAATATTTTATAAGAAATTAAAATACATTTAATTAATTAAAAATAAATTATTTTTAATTTTTATCTAATATATAATTATTATCAGTAATAAAAAGTACTTATATTAAAATTAATAATTAAATAGATTTTTAATTAAAAATAAGAATGTAAAAAGTACTATACTTTAATAGTGGAGGGTCTTTGTCAAAGTATCTTTTATTTCACACGATATCCTCTGTTCCCAAAACGATGTTTGAATCCTGTGCTAGTTAATTTTGTTCATATATTTGTGTAAATCTTACATAAATATATGGATAAGATTAACTGATATAAGCTTAGAATTGATTAATAGGAACAGAGGAATTGGTCCCTTTTTTTTTTGGCTTTTTCTCTTCATCCTCTCGTATTTTACCTATTTTGAATGACAAATTCAAATGAACGATTTAGTTGAGAATCCAAAAATAAAGGAAGGCCTAAATTTGTTCTTAACATTTCAAAAATTGAAAGCTAAATCACCTTATTTAACCCTATAAAAAAGAGGAAAGAGTAGAGTAGAAGACCAAAACTACGTCACCCTACACTTAAATATGCAAATCATTAATGTTTGGCAAATCTTAAAACATGTACTATTTTTGAAATCAAGCTTTCTGCGACATATGCATGCATCTTAGCTATATCCAAATGTCGCAACTAGAAAGCAAAGAAAGTCGCACTGAATAGAAAGAACTTGTAACTATATATGAATTTTGAATATTCAAAAAAGTATGTAACTCCCGTTCTAGAGAAAATTTATGGTCGAAAACTCGCGTTTCACGTTAGTCCCTTCCACTTGAGAGAAACTTGACCTTGAGTGCATTGGATCTTCTGGGTATAAAGGTTCATTTGTAAAGTATTAAGGAGAAATGTTCGCTACATTAAATGTTTTGGAAATGTCGAAGGCATCTAGTAATCCCACCACATATGCTTTGTCATTAATCTTTCGTAGAATCTAATATGGTCCATATTTCTTTGGTTGCAACTTGCTATAAGTGCCTACTGGGTGCTACTCCTTCCTAAGAAACACGTTACCTGATCACCCAATTTGAAGACCCGTTCTCTCCAATGTTGGTTTGCAGCTTTCTTATATCTAATGTTAGTTTGTTCCAATTTTTGTCTCACCTCTGTCTGAACATCCTACCATTGGCTAGTTATATTTGTAGCAGCTACATGAATTTTGGGTAATTTAATTAGATCGACGGCATGTTGTGGTGCCTCCTTGTAAAAAATAAAAAAGGTGACCTATCCAAGGCGCTATGAACAACACTTTTGTAGGTAAACTCAGTCTACAGTAATGCACAATCCCATTGCTTAGGTCTATCTTTACAATTGTTTGACCATCTTTTTAAGGGTGAGTTGTGCTGCTGAAATTCAGAGATGAATTAAAAATCTTCTACAAAGTCCTCTAGAAGTGACTGACGAACTTGCTATCTCTATCAAAAGTAATAGATTTAGTTACTTCATTCAGACGTACAACTTCCTTGAAAAATAGTTTGGTCACATTGGTTGCATTTGTAGTCTTCTTGTAGGGAATGAAATGCATCATTTTGGAGAATCTGTCTACCATAACAAAAACATAATCCACACCCCTCTGGATTCGTGGTAATTTGAATACAAAATTTATAGATAAATCCTCCCAAATATTCTCTGGAACAAGTAGAGGAGTATATAAACCAGTATTTTGATATTGACCCTTCGTTGTCTGGCACACATAGCAACATCTACACAAGATCGATGCGATACCGGGGTCGATTGTACCAGTTTAAATACCAATTGATACCATCAATATTCAAAATACTGGCTAAATACTGGTTAGTACCAAAAATTTTTAAAAATAGAGGAACTTTTTTGCAAAATTTTCAAAAAAATTTAAACTCTTCTTCCCCCTCTCTTTAAAAAAAAAAATTAATTAGTTATTTTATTTACTTCTACTTTTATAATTATTGTGAATTTTTAATTTTTGTTTTAAAATAAAATAAATATTTTATTACTAATAATAATTATAAATTAAATAAAACTTAAAAATAAATTATTTATATTTATATTTATATTTTATATAATATTTAGTAATAATGTATTAATAAAATATTTTATTTTAAAATAAATAATTTAAAAATTAACATTTATCTTATGTATTTTTAATTATTAAACCAAAATTTATATATTTTAAAAATATATTTTAAATTTAATTATATTTATTAATAATTATTAAATTAATTTATAAATTAAATAAAAATTATAATTATTATTTATTATTATAATTTTTCGAGATATTGTTAAAAATATATCGTACAGTTTTACAATATGACAACAGAGATCATTTTATAAATTTAAAAAATTACTTAAAATAGTATTCAATATTAACTAATATTGGTATACTTAACAAACAAATAAAAAAGAGTTCTTAATTTAAAAATTCTCATAAACATGATCCATAGACATACACATACCTCAACAAGGGGCTTGGGCCGGACTGGCAGCATTTCTCTGCACTTAATTAATTCAATAAGCCCTTTTTCGCAACATATGATGACCGTATCAATTGTAAGGCTTAAACCCTAGCCGCCGCACATAGCCTCTCTATTTAAGATCCGTTGCCTTTCTTTCTTCTCTGCACGATCGCGGATGTGCTATAGCTTCTTAAGCTTTTGTGTGTTTCATTCTTCTGTTTTTTTTTTGTCTTTCAGACTAGAAAAGGGACAGTGACGATTTGTTTTCAGAAGGTCTCGTTCGTCGTAATTGGCTCCTAAAGGGCCTTGACGACCATACTGATATATCACCACCCATATTCCGAGTCTCTTTACATTTTTTGTTAAATTTTTGTTTGTTGCTGTGGCACTGGGGTTTTGATTTTTCACTTTTTCTTTCTCTTTGTTTTCACGTATCTGTGATTCGGCCGATGATTAAACATCACAAACTAAAGACAAGCATATGTCTGAAATTATTCTTGTTGACTAATCTAATCTTCTCTATGAGGCCGATTGGTTATGTTTTTCATTAGGGATTTGGGTCTCTGTCATTCACTGGTTTTTCAAAATCAGTAATGACATTCTCTTCTAACGATGTCGGTTTTTAATTCCCATTCAGTTAAAAATTTTCTTTGGGTTTTGTAAAGCTTTGATTTTTGAGATTGCCAATGAAGAAAGTAATGGGTATATCTGTAACATATGAAAGTCTGTGATTACAAACATACCTCTACTGCCTTCCTTCTGAGGCTTCTGCGATAGATTATGTGTAATTTTGTACAAAGAATTTCTTCTTTCGTTTCTGCAAGCTTTTGAGTGTGAAAGTGGAGAAATTGGGTCAAATGATGATTAAAAAGCATAGTTCAACTGATAAGTCTGTGTGATTATAAAAAACTCTTTTAGTCTTTCGCTCCTATCTGATGACCCTTTCAATGTATCTCTCTTCTACTGAATTTTAATTTGGTTGTGATATATGATTTGCTAAATTTCTGCTGTTTAGTTTGGTATTATGGAATGAAAGTAAGGCATCATTTGCTTTACCAGCCTTTTATCAATCGTGGAACGATTATATTTCCAGTCATTTATGTTATGTTTAGCCAAGTTTTCCATTGTCAAGCATACAATTGCTTGCAGTTTTGCATCTTCAATTATATATACGTTTGCGTAATTGTGTTTATTACTAATCAAATGAGTCGGGAGAAAGAATTCTTGTCCCAGCGTCGGAACTCCTTGACTTAGCGTTTGTTATTTGAGAAGGAACGTTAGAGAATTCTTGTCTCAGTCTAGGAACTAATTTGACTTGAGCTTTTTTTTTTGCGTTTTTGATGAAATGTAAATAATATATTCATCAAAGAACTATATACAATTTTACGGAGCATACCCCAGTAAAAAATAAGATGAAGACAATCTAAAGGAGCTATATGTCCTAAAATGGCCTAAGCTCTCAAGAGCCCATTACACCCTAAAGCCGAAAAAGGCCATGCTATTGTCCTAGCAACAATCTACGGTGACAATAACAACTCGCCAAAGCAGTAGGGAGCCAGCAAAAACAATCTGCCAAAATAGAAGGGGCTACCTGGAAAATAGTATGTAGCCGAAGTCATCTAATATAGAGCAGAGGAATGCAACCTTTGCCGCTTTACAACGGAGGAGAGATCCATGATGGTTATTACGGAGCCACCTAATGGAACTCCATAAGGTGGTCATAGCCCTCTGCATACCTAGCCAGCTACGAACGGCATACCAGACTTGCTGCGTGAAGGGACATGTAAAGAAAATGTGCTTAATTGTTTCATCTGCAGAATTACACAAAAGACAAGTACGGTCCAAGTCTAGAAAAAGTAAGTTATCTTTAGTGGGAAGGCGATTTCTGAAGCTAAGCTAGGCAATAAAAGAATATTTGGGTAGGATATAGGATTTCCAAATGAGAGACATCCAAGGCCTCTTGACGTGTTTAAAACGCAACAACTCATACACCTTGTGCGATGACAAGCTTCCATCCACACAAAGACTCTGAACGCCCTGAACTATTGCCAACCGACCCCCTAGTAATTCCGCAAAGGAGTCTCGTATCATGCCTAACTGCTTAAGAAGTGGGGAATCTCGGATTCTCGGTTGTGTGGCGTCCAATCCCAAACTGAAGTTCCACTCAGGTGATATGCATGGACCAATCTAACCCATAGTGAATTTGCTTCCTCATGTATATTCCAGAGGACTTTAGCCAATAGGGCATTGTTCCAGATTTTGCAGTTCTGTGAGGTTACTTTGTCTAATATGGTAGCAAGGACGGGAAAGGCTTGTAACCAAAAGGATAAAACACCCTGAATCACCGAATGAACTAGTGTAAGTCTCCTTGCATAAGACAAACTCTTGCCATTCCAGGCATGGATGTATGTTTCCACAGTCTCAAGTAGGGTCAAATATTGAGCCACTAAAATCCTCAGGGGAGCCAAAGGAACTCGAAAATTGCCCCTCGGGGTAATCGACCAGGTGCAAACACACACACACACGCCGCCAAGAAAAATGTTGGATTTAGAAGGATTAACTTGCAGGCCGGCCAGCAGTCTCTCTCAGAGCTTGTAACCTTGCCACTAAGACTCAAATGGACGTGAGATCTCCTCTTGAAAAAAGCATAAGGTCATCCGCAAAAGCTAGGTGAGTAATGCCTAGTTGTTGACATTTCGGGTGATAATTGAAGGGGCCAGTCACAATCCTCAATTTCAAGTCACGGAAGAAGTATTCAAGGCATAGGAGGAATAGGGAAGGAGACATAGGTCTCCCTGTCTGAGGCCTCGTCGCCCCTAAATCAGGCCATATAAGGAGCCATTTATCGACACCGAGTAAGAAGCTGTAGAGACACATTCCATGATCCAAATGATAAATTGATCAGGGAACTCAAAACCAGTCAACATTTCCTGCAAAAATTCCTAGGATAATGTGTCATACGCTTTGGTAAGATTGATCTTGATGACACACTTGGGAGAAATGCGCTTACGACTATAGCCTCTGACCAATTCCTGAGCTAGGAGAATATTATCCTGTAGCTTCCGACCCCCAACAAAGGCAGATTGAGTAGATCAATGATTCTATCCATCACTAATGTCAGCCGGGCTGTCAAAATCTTCGCAATCACCTTATATACCACATTCAAACAAGAAATAGGTTGGAAGTCAGTCACCCTCGGCCTGGATTTGTTTTTGGGGAGGAGGGTAAGGATGGTATGATTAAGGCACCTAAGCAACTTGCCATTCCTGAAGAATTCATGTACTGCTGCCCTAACACTCTGTCCAACACAATCCTATTGCTATTTGAAAAAGGCTGCAATAAACCCATCCAGCCTAGGGGCTTTTTCATTACCAATGTTGAACAAAACGTGCTTGATCTCTGCGTCATTAATCGGCACAATCAAATTTGCCTGTGAGTCGTAATCAAGCACCGCCCCATGAGAAATAACCTGAGAAGCATCACGGGGGAGGAACCAAGGAGAGCCTTATAATAATTGACAATGGTTTCAGTCACTTCGGGTAGGGAGGAGGTTTCAATCCTATCATCTTTGGTGAGGTGAGTGATCGTGTTAAGATGGCTCCTTTTCCGGGCTAAGGCATGGAAGTACTTAGTGTTTTTATCAGCTTCCATCTGTTGAGTACACTTAGCTTCTATTGGTAAAAGAGGCGTTCAATGTCTTGAAGGAAAGTCACCCGCTTCTGTAGAGTGTTCACTTGGACCCTCAGGTCTTCATTGTCAGAATGACATTGGAAGGCTTGGTATACTAGTTGGAATTCTACTCGTGCTTCCTGAGCTCTACTAGTGATGTGGCTATAGGCATCACGATTCAGCCATCTAAGGAGGGGCTTCAGGGCCTTCAACTTGGAGCACAGCGCATACTGCACATACCCTACCCAAGGCTGGTTCCATACACTATCAACTATGGCTAGAAAATTTGGGTGATGGAGCCACATGTTAAAGAGTTTGAAGGGCTTGTTACTCCACACCTCCGACTGGTGAAAGTCCACTACTATAGGACAGTGATCTGATTCTGCCCTCATGGGAAGGAAGGTTGCCGAGCAATGAATGTCCTTGATAGCCCATGCCTGATTAAGAAGCACTCGGTCAAGCCTCGCCCAACGATGATTTTTCTACCAGGTAAAAAATTCCCCACAAGAAGGGGCGTCCTCCAACCCACGAATTAATCTGAACTCCTGTAAATCCTTCAGTAGATAAGCAGTAGGGGGATACATCCGTGCCATTCCGATGCCACACAAACACAATTAAAATCCCCCATAAGAAGCCAAAGAGTCGGTAGATTTGGGGCTAACTTCGTCAACGTCATCCATAATTCCTTCCTCTCTGTGACCGTATACAAACCATACACACATGTCACAACAAATTGCTCTTTGGTAGTGCGACATAACAAGTTACAATGGAGGAATTGATCATCTCGATTCAGAAGAACGCACAGATAATGTGATGGATCCCAAGCTAGGACTATGCGACCCCCTTCAATAGAAGCAAAATTATGCCAATGCTACCACCCAGGGAATCTGTTCAGCAAAAATCTATCCAATCCTTCTGTAGTAAGTTTCATCTCCAGTAAACACAGAAGTCTACAGCTGTGTTGCCTCTCCAATGTGGCAACACTAAATTGTCTCGAGGGCTTATTTAACCCTCGGACGTTCCATCATGGAAAATTCATTGTGGAGTCGCAGAGGGGCCCCCTTCAACCCCCTACGATTGGCAACCAAATTACAAATATTCTTCTTGCCACCACCCTGTTGATTCTGAGAACCATCAACTGAAAAAGCACTCGGTAATGAGACCTCCTTCCCCTTAGTACTTCTAACATTGGTCAGCTCTGCGTGAGCTGCCCTTCACCCTGAGCAGATTTCCCCTGGTAAATGCAGCCTTGGACAACAGGTGGCCGCTGTTGAGGGAGAGTTCGATCACTAGGCAGCGGGGGTACTAGGGCCTCAACATTTTGAACCAACTGATCTAATAGAACCGCAGTTCCCTCTCGGGCTCGCCTGTAGCTCACTCCCAATTGGGTCAAGTGCTATTCCTAGGCTGTCTAGAATGACCTATACCTGGACCACAGTCATGTTAGGTGGCAACCCTTCTCCCTGGGGCACTATGGTGTCCAAGGCGTGAGCCCCTTGCTCTGGAGCGTCCTGATGCACTGGTTCCCCGGGTGCTGTATCGATAGCTTCCTTAGACTCCTTTCTCAAATTCTGCCTTTGTTTCCCTTTACAATCAAATGGACTATGACCAAATCGTTGACAATGACAGCAGTAATTTGGATAAGTCTCATAAACAACCCTCTGCGTATACCTAAGCCCTGTGGGGAGTTTAACTACGAAGCTAGTAACTGGACCTTTCTCCACATCCACTTCAACCAGTAAGCGGGCATATCCAAGTCTAATTTTCTGTTTGGTGATCAGATCAGTGTAGATTGGTTTCCCAATCCTGGACCCAAACTTAGACAATCCCCATTCATGCCAGTAGTCTAAAGGTACATTAGGTAGCTAAACCCAAAGCGGAACATGCATAAATTCAGTGTAATCAAAGGAGAACCCTGGCGAGAGAGTTTTCAGAGTCAATGTTTTGTCGAACAACATGTATGGACCCCCTGCTAGGACACTCATACGGTCAGCCTCATAATTGAAGTGAAAAATCATCCAAACCCGACTGTGTGGGATAAACCGGCATTGGACATTCCACTTGTTCATTTGATCCTGGAGAGCCTTCATCCTTGGGAATTTACCAGTGAAACAATTCACTAAACAGTACTCCAAATGTTGTTCTAGCTCTAGTGCATCATCAGCCTCCATCACCACCTCTTCCTTAACATTCAAAAAAACTAATTTCATTCCCTGACTCTGTTCTCTATTGTTTCGGAAGAGACTCACGTATGAAGCCTTCGATGGACCTGTTTTTTTTCTTCTGGACTGTAGGTATCTGCAGCCTTTCATCAAACACATCGTGGGTTGGCAACTCATCCAAGGATTCGGTAGGCAGAGATGAATAAACCTGTTCTACTTCTTCATCCGACTTCACTGTTTGATCGGTGTCCTTACTCCCCAAATCAATTTCCCCCTCAATTGTGGATGCTACATCATCCCCCAGTTGAGGAGGCTGCAGTCCAGTACTCAAAGGTTGAGAGGAAAGAGACATACCTGAGTTAACGACAGAGGTCATCGGTACTAGCCCTGCTGTACTGGATACCAATTGGGGGGTGATCCTACGCACAGGCCACCCCTGCTCAGTTACGCAGTCGACTCCAGCACGATTAAGGGGAGCCCTGGAATTGACTGGAAGATCACGTAGCCTATTCAGCGCCTGACCGTTGGGGCGCCCGTGCTTCATTTCTCACTTCCACCGGTTGAGAGCTACAGGTGTGCCCTATTTGGAACCCAATGCACTTTACCGTAATAGCCCTATCGCGAGGTTTGTTCCAACCTATAACATGGGTAGAGGAAACCGGGGAGGGCCTCCGGTGCCCACTGCTAATAGGGTCTCTTAAGCCCTAAGTAGTCAAGAGGGATTGTGACACCAGAACAAGCTTTCAGAGGAAACCAAAACCCTATCAAAACAGAGGACAACAGAATTTCCCAACTCAGAAAAAACGACGCTTGCGAATGGTAGTCAGTTACCGAATCATTGTTAGTAGTGTGCCCAAGGCCAATAGACTTATGTGACTTTTTACTAACATTATGACTTATTAATAATATATTATGAGGTATTCTTTTATATATGCATGTATATGGTTTATGTAATGTGATTTACGTTCCATGAATAGTATTAGGCTTATGTCATCA
>JAOSBK010000206.1:53193449-53207411 GCA_027568895.1 Erythroxylum shatona
CGAGAAAAAGCTGTCTGAAACAGCAAAATAGCCGCCCATATTGCTATAAATCCGCTTGTCCTTGCAGGCCAACCTGGGTCCCCAGGACGAAGGGATATTACTTTTTATGATCGATCGGTTCAATTCCCTGTCGGTCATCATCGATTGGTCGCTCGGTGGCTTGTCAACGATTTGGCCATCTTTTCGGTCACTCGCCGTGATTTTCTCATCTTTCTTTGTGTTCGACGCTTCATTTCCCCTTGCCTCCAGCACCTCCATCGCTTCCGCTATTCTCTCAAGCGGCCCGACAATTTGTAAAACACTTTCGGCGGTCAGTTCCTGGTGGAGCTCTTTCTAGGCCGTATCTACTTCTTCGTTAGGTCTCGTAGGCGTTTGCGATGAAGATCGGCAAAGAGACGATAAAAAAGAGGAGGAGGAGGTGGTTTCATCCCTAAGTCTAGATTCACTCATAAGGCTAGTCGATGACATGGTTACTAAAAAGGAAATGTATAGGATGAGGAAAGGAGAGAGGACGTACCTAGTTCGGTGACTGAGGTTTAGAGTTTGGATAGCGGTAAAAAGGAAATTCCGATGACTGCAAGCAAAGAGATGAAGAGTAGAGAGATCAGAAGTTGGAGAATCAAATGCGCAGAAATGGTAGTGAAGGAAATCTGTCGATTCCAAGCAGTTATCACAAAGACCAACTAAACGGGCACACCAATTAAAGTTAGACGCGTGACAAAACCTGAGTCGTGACAAATTAGGGTTGTCAGACACCCGGAGTAGCGCAGCAGTGGAAAGGACACGCATGACTATAAAAGCAACACGAAAGGATGCTCCCTTTCAAATTTTGAAAATCCGTCAGAGGATACGTGCCGTAAGTAATGATTAAACTCAATGCTCTAACTAGACGTCGATGTCCGATAGGTCGGGCCTATCACGAGCTGTCACGCAGGCGAGCTGCACGAACCTTATGTACTCCATCGATCCTTCTCCCTGATCGGACTCAAGGAGTAGGGGGCTTATGGTTGGGTCGGTCGTGCTAGGTCCAGGTCCAACTCTAGGATGGCGTGTGGACCGATCGACCCATTCCCAAGGTGATAAGTTAAGCACGGCAGGTATTTACTATATAAGTTCATTATCTCCTCATGATGCAGGTACGACTCTAAGAACCCTAATACCCTCTGTTCATAGACAAAAAACCTACGACAAAGAACTGACTTAAGCATCGGAGGGGCAAGCCAGCTATCAACCCCCGGTGTTCCTTTATTGTTTTTGCAGGTATCTCCTAGTTGAAGTTAATCGAGTTCATGGATCCAAACAACGGCGCCCAACCTCAGCAAAATCAGACTGAACCATTAACTATAAGAGAAAATTTCGAATAATTTTAAGAGTAAAAAGAAAATATAAAAATAAAAAACTTAAGTTTCGAAGCATTTAAAAAATTCTAAATTGAAATATAAAGGAAAATATTGAAGAAGAATAAAATAGTAGGGTCCAAATCAACCAATTTCGAGAAGTTAGCTTGATATGCGATAGTTGGAATCACCAATCGCATGTATATCTATTTTTTTTTTTTGTGAAATGGAAACTCGGCAAAGAAAGCCTACAGCCTTAAGAACTTAACAACATAAGCATCGTTAACCAGAAGCTGACGAAGACGTGGCCCAGGGGCCTTCTAAATAGACCAACGCTGAGAATTAGAGAAACCCTACTTCGCTAAAAAGTTTGCACGGTGATTAACCTCCCTAAGGGTATGAACAATAGAACAATCTCAATCGTGTTGCAACAAAATCCTGATATCTTCAATGATGATCAAATGAGGATGATATCAAGTGTATGAACCCAAGACCAAATTGATAGCTTCAAACGAATCTGATTCCACAACTATTCTTCTAAATCCACGATTCCAAGCTAGATCTATTCCATGGTTAATCGCTCAAAGCTCGGCTAGCATGTTACTAGCATGACTAAGGAATCCTGAGTAACCAACAATCCACAGCACCTGGATTGCCAGTCGAACTACCATCTACATTAAGTTTAACATAGTCTATGGATGGAGCCTTCCAAAACACCCACTTGCTCGACTTTGTATTTTGATGTGCATCTGGAATAAAAGCACGTTTGCACTGATCAAAAAGTTTCAAGAACCACTGAAGTTGACCAATAGAAGATATGACTTTGTGTTGAATTGATTCTTTGTTTCTAGCACACCATATAATCCAAGCCAATATGATGAATTTTATAACATGATGAAAAGGTCGCGAGGAGTCCAGAATATGAGAGTATATCCAATCATCAATAGTAAGCCTGAAAAAAGAGTCCTCTATATGCCCAAGGATAGAGACCCAGACTTGCTTCGCCCAAATGCAATCTCGAAGAGCATGGATATTGCTTTTCCAACCTATGCTGCACCTGTGACAGTATAGAGACAAAGCCATTCCACACTCATATCGCATCTCGTTTATAGTTAATCGGTGCCAACAAATCTGCCAAATAAAGAAACGAAATTTTGTGGAATATTAAGCTTCCAATACGCATCCAATGCTTGTTAGGAATAGGGGGATAAGGCAAGCAAGTGATAAAACTCATAGCCTGATTTCACCGTATAGCTTCCAGCAACCTTCTCCCCCCAAATCAATGACTCAGTAGCCAACCTTGACCAAGAGATTGGAATAGCAAGAATACAATTGTGCACACCTGATCCCAGGGGACTGTGCATGCTAGAAAGATCCCACATGCGTTGATCATTTAAAATGTTCCTCACCATTAAGTGTTGGTCCTGAATATCAATATGGGAGACCTGTCTATATAAGGTAGAATCTCTGACCCATATATCATTCCAAAGTGAGATATTAGCCCCATTTGCTACTCGCCAAGTGAAGCCATCTTGCAAAAAAGGAATAGTTTTATATATAGCTTTCCATCCAGGGAAGCATTAGAAGAGGCCTTACGAGTAAGGATAGTAGCATTCCTTAAATATTTCCCATGCAACACATCAGACCAAAATTTCCAATGATCCTAAGAGAGATCCCAAATCAACTTTCCTAGCATGACAATATTGTTATCACGAGCCATACAATTTCTTAGTCTGCCCATAGCTTTGTGACTACAAACTGACTCCCAATTCAGCACATGAATGGCTTTCCCTTATGCAAACTGCTATAAGAAATCACGACAAGATTTTTCAATAATATCGTAAACTCCACTCAAAAGCCAACAAATTTGCATGGTATCAAAGGGATTGTGGATAAAGTGGACTTCGCCAACATCATACGACTAGCGTTATTTAGGAGTTTGGCTTTCCATCCTTGTAACTGATTATTAATCTTATTGAAAACAACTTTGAAATCACCCTTCTTATTAGTACCATTGAGAGAAACACCAAGGTAATTGCCCAAGTTCACAGTGAAGTTCAGGCGAAGATGAAACCTCAAAATTTCGTTATGCCGACGATTAATGTGAGGAGATAAGAAAGTTTTGGATTTTTGCTTATTAATTTGCATACCAGAGCAAGAGCAAAACTGCTACATAGTCTTTAATACCACCCGGAATCCTCTAACCGAAGCGTGGGAAAAGAGAAGCACGTCATCAGCAAACAATAAATGGGAGATAGGAGGCTCATTTCCTGAGACTTTGACAGCTTTCCACTGATTAGCCTGCACCTGGCTAGAGATAAGCATGGAGAGCTTCTCCATACAGAGAACAAACAATATGGAGATAACGGGTCCCCTTAGCGTAACCCATGCTTCGGCTCAAAAGCTGGCAGATGGGATCAATTCCATAGGATGGAGAGACGGGGGTTAGACATACAAGACATAATGAGGGAAGTGAGAGGTGGCAGAAATCCAAAATCCGTGAGTGTCTGCCTCAAGAACCGCCAGTCAATTACATTTATATATATTCACATCACAACTATAATGTGAAATTAATTTAAATTCATCACAACATAATATGAAATTAATTGATTGAGTCTAATTTGATCACAACCAAATATTTAAATATAATCGAATTGAAACTTGAATTTGAATTTGATAATTTTTTGAACCCAATCAATTATAAATAAATTAACAACTTATATCAAATCTGTTTGAAAAATAAAACTAAGTCAAATTTATTTTAATTCGATTTCAAACTTGAATACAACTTTCTAAGCTTAAACTTAGAGGATAAATGTAACCAAAAATAAAAACTTGGAGGATAACGACTTTTAAACCGATCTACCCTTTTGTAATTTGGTTCAGTATATACTGGTTGAGAAACAAATTAAGCAAGTTTTTAGAGTAGATGGTTATAATTTATTGCAAGTCTTAACCAATACTAAATTTCAATGATATGAATTGATTTACCAGTTTTGATATCATATTGAATTCTAGTACGTTACTATATTGACACCGGTTAATACCGAATATTATTTCGGGCAAATTTTTTAATTTATGAAATAGTTCCTGAATACAAAGTATTTAGAATATTACAATTTTTTAAATATAAAGTATTTAAAATATTACAATTTCATCATATAAGAAATAATAATTATTTTAAAACATCAAATAAAAAGAATAATAAATATCGTTAACTCTCTAACTATTATAATTTACAACAAGAGTTCGTGACAAAGAAACAACCAAATAAAAATGAAACCTAAAATAAAAACATTTATAATTACATTGCATATATAAAATTTTACATATAAATCAAGTATAAGTAAAATTAAAAGAAGAGGAGAAAGAAAAGCTTGAAACTTTATTCAATCGTCTAGGGGAAGTACTCGCATTAACTGCACTAATTTCAATTATCATTTGATACAAAATTTTTATCATTAAGAAGAGTCTCATTATTATCATCATTCAAATTCAATGCACTAAATGACATGTCAATGTTTTCCCATTCAAAATTATCTTCCAAGTCACTCACATCTATCAAACTCAGTCTCTCAAAAACTCAATCCGCCAAAAGATCAATATTGTCAATGCAAATTGGATCTACTTAACTACTTGTTCTATTACGAGTCCTAAAAAATAAATTTTAATTATTAAAAAATATAAGAAATTATATCTAAATTAATAATGATCATAACATACTTTTCTCAAAGCTTTAAATTGTAACAAACGAAGATTAAGTTATTCAATTTCTTGTGCTCTAATCTATTCATTTTCTTAGAATAGATGAATTCAAATGTCTTGCAGTTCATTTCATAACCTGTTGCACTTACACATTGACTTAAAATTCAAATTGCAAACATTTTCAATTTTGAAATATCAATTCTAAATTGATCCCACCAAAAAATAGTAAGTTGTAAGATAACAAAAGTAAGGTTATAAACAAAATAAACTGATAATTAATTTTTAACAAGTAAGAAAAGGGAAAAAGTTAATATTTGAAGAAAGTTTTTCTCTTTGTCAAACAGCAACTGACATCCCAAAATCCCCATAAGACTGCTTGTAAAGTTCCATTTGTGAGCTCAAGAGATTTTGCATCATCTCATAAGCAACAACTGTTATAATAGTTAATAGCATTTTCTTATTAACTTCAGCTTTCTTTGTAAAACTTAGTCTGAAATAGACACTGAGATTTAAAAATGTCCTAATTCCAAACAATGGAGAGTAAAATTGTCTTTCCCATCTATCATTGATGATTGCAAGATAAGGTGTACACAGAGAAGGCTTATTCTTCATATTTGCCTTAATTGCTTATTTCGCCCTCTCCATGACATCTAAAAAATAACTCATTGTTATCTTTTTATCACTTTTAGCCAAACGAAACACCCTGAACAAAGGCTTACAAACCCATATTACAAATTAGCATTGCGACAAAAATTCAGTATCTTCAAGTATAATTATGAAAACTTCCAATCCAATATTAAACCTAGCATACTGAGATGCAACTCATTTATCACTTGTAACATATGTCTCAACTTTTTCTTCATCATAAAAAAACACTGAAGTGATAAGAAATTCGGTGTAAATCTTGTCATAGCACGACTACACAAATTCCTACTACTGATAAAATCATTTCTCATAAAATTCAACACTTATATACGATTATAGATGAATTTGGTCACCTTTTTAGCTTTCTGCATACTCTCATCAATAATAGGAAAATGCCTGATATCCCCTATATTTTTCAACATTAAATCAATGTAATATGCAACTTAAGGAGTCCAAAAAAAATTATACTTATTTTGTAACCTTCTTCACATCGCTTTATAAGCGAAATTATTGTCAGTAATGAACTAAACAATATTTTCTAGTCCTACTTCATTCACAATTTCATCGAATATCTTAAATAAAGTATTGGTATTCCTAACAAGGTCAGATGCATCAATAGACTTACAAAGCATTAAGCCATTTACAGAATAAACCAAAAAATTAATAATAGACTCATGTCTCCTATTTGTCTAACCATCACACATGATTGAATATCCATAAGTAGCCCAATCCTTTCTTCTTTCTCACAAATAACTTTTAATTTCAGAAACCAAGTCACTCAAAAGTTTACCTCTATAATCATCAATAGAAAAAGCTTTGTATCATGAACTGTAAAAGACTATAGCATCCATCATAAACTAATAATAGTAAGATTGTGAAGCATTGAATGTTGCACCCGTATGATAGCATCATCTAGCCATTGTCATATCTACATTGTGAATAGCATCTCTTGATTGCATGACACTACAAATTGAAGCCTGGCTCCAGGAGTTGTTTGTGATGCAAAAAAATAGTCATCTGCCTTTTTTCCTAACATCAGATCCATATGCAATATTGACTTCTTGTTGGGAAAGAACACTACTACTACTACTGCTACCGTCAACATTTCCACTATCATCATGAACACTAGCAAACGAACTTTTACAACCGATTTGATAATTCAATCTCTCCTTTCCTTCTTTCTCATGTTGATATTCTTCAATCAAAATTTTCATTTGTCATTTCACATCATCACTTACTTTTTTACAAGGATGCACATCTTTTTTAACCTTAGCTAAGCGCTTCTTTAATCGAGTGATTTTTTCACCTTTCAAATGATTGTTACAAAACAAGTAAATAGTATGGTTTCTCATACCGGGGACCAATGTAGCATAAGCCTAAACTAGATCATTTTTATCTATGCACATCACATATATGTTGTACCATTTAAGAGTTTTTTGCTTTAATTATGTGGAACTAAATGATTGATAAATTTGAATATATGATATAAGAATGAAATAATGAATCTATTTATGTAGAGTATATATATATCACTCCCACTGTATATTGGCTGCAAAATAATAATAACTTGAATGTTTAATGCAATACTCTCTAAAAGAAGCATTTGATAGCACATTCCTCATTTGGTATAAAGTCATTTTGTTATGTTGATTTTATAAACTCTTAGTATAATAATAAATAAAGGTTATGTAGTGTTGTGAATATTAATACATGTGAGAATTATTAGGACTTAGTCATTTACTTATAATAAAGAGGACTATTAGTAAATGCGAATATATATATAGCTTAGGACTTAATTAATATGATTATGACCCAACCGGATAACTTGATTGTGATATCCTAAATATAAAGGAAATTGTTAAAACTTAATTTCCAATAGTTTCATCCATCACAATTCACAATTCACAAAACATACATAAACAATTTCCATTTACAACAATTTCAACCATCACAAAACATATATAAACAATTTTCGTTTTCAGCAATTTTAATTTAACCATTACAAAACATACATAAACAATTTCCAACAACATTACCTAATACGAATCTCACTAAACCGTGAGGTTTGGGACATAAATAATTTCCATTTCTAACAATTTCTATTTCCAACAATTTCAACCATCACAAAATATACATAAACAATTTTTATTTTCAGCAATTTTCAACAATTTCAATTCAACTGTTACAAAACATACATAAACAATTTCCATTTCCAATAATTTCTAACAATTTCAATTCAAACATAACAAAACATACATAAACAATTTCTATTTCCAACAATTTCAACCATCACAAAACATACATAAACAATTTTCATTTCCAATAATTTCATTTCAACCATTACAAAATATACATAAACAATTTCTATTTTTAATAATTTCGAACAATTTCAATTCAAACATCACTAAACATACATAAACAATTTCCATTTTCATCAATTTCAACCATCATAAAATATACATAAATAATTTTCAATTTCAATAATTTCCAACAAGTTAGAACAATTTCAATTCAAATATCACAAAACATACGTAAACAATTTCAATTTCCAGCAATTTTCATTTCCAAATTTTGATAATTTCATTTCTATTATAAGAATTTCAATTTAACCATAAGAAAACATATATCAACAACCAAATATAATGCAATTATTTTTCAAATTTCAGAGTGAAAAACACACCTAAAAAAATTATAAATCCAATTTAATAGGTCAGGTTTGGATTTGAATCTATTTTAGATTTGGCATAGAGGAGGCCCAAGACTTCGAGAGTGGTGACTGTCGATGGTGGACTGGTGGCGTTGGAATGTTGCCCTAAAGTGCTGGTCGTTGCCGGAGGGGGAGTGGTGGCAACGATGAATGAGAGAGAGAGATAGAAAAGTGGAAGAAGGAGAGAGCAGAGGGTGGGTGTCAGGTTGGGGGGTTTAAAATTTTTTGGATTTTTTACACTTTAGTCTCTCCATTTTTTAAAAGTTATGATACTGGTGAGTATATGACAAGTATTTTGAATATCGTTGGTACCAACCGGTATCGTAACATATTCTTTCGTACCATTTTTTAGCCAGCCAGTCGGTATAGTACGAAAGTAATATTGTTGCTAAAGTTATTATGAATTTGATATTTTTGATGCTAATCTTAAAAGTAAATTAATGTTATTGAAATCGATTAATTTGTTTTCATTATTGTGTTTATGTTTATGTTTTTTTAATTCAAGAAAAAATTTATAATTTTGATTTTAAATACTCTTTATTTTTATAACTTATGAAAATCATAAATTTTAGTTTTTTTCTTCTATTTTTTTGTCGAATTTTAATTTATCATAACTAAATATATAATATATAATTATTTAAATTAATTACTAATAAAATTATGACTAATATAATTTATTTGATTTATTTTAAATTTTTGAATTAAATTAAAATTAAAATTAAAATGTTTCAAATTTGATAATTATCTAATAATCGTATTTTAAAATTGAAATATCTTTAAATAAATATATTTCAACAAACCAATATTAGTATATAAATAAAGTTTATAATTTATTATTTATTAACAAATATTATTAAGATATAAAATAAAATACACTTATCAATTGATAAAATTAACATGTATTTAAAATTTATTTATTATTAATAATAAAAATATAATTATATTTACATTAATAATTAAACAATTTTTTATTGTTGTTTAAAAGAACATAAACTAAAACTAAAAATATAAATAAATAATATAGAAGTGGAACAAAGCCTCGTTAACCTTTTAACCTAAAACGTCCATTTTAAAACTAAAATTGCAATTTTGTGAATCACTTTCAATACTTAGGTGTTGTAAAAATTCGGTAAGGTAAATACGCAGATACTAAGAAGCTTTTATGTGAAAACCCTAAGAAGCTTTTATATGAAAACCATTCAAAATGTTTAAATTTATGACTTAATGGATTACGGTTATCAACAAAAGTAACCTTATGAACTAATTCTCTTCGAGAGAGGGAATATCGTATGATTGAGATTACGAGCAACTTGCCCCAAGAGCGCATTGTCTCCCATCCCATCTACTTTGTTGTACGGCAAACGCAAAGGGTGCCAGAACAATTAAGAGTCTGTTTAATTGAGTGCTTTATAATAGAATTGGATGGAGTTCTAACTTCTATCATTTGTCATCATCATCATCATTATCAACATCATCATCATCATACTCCGAAGTTCCGCAATGAAATAGGGTCTGGGGGGCCTGATAGTACGCAGCCTTACTCCTACATTGTAAAGAGGCTATTTCCAGTAGGCCTACATGCATATGTGACATGATAATAGTGATGTAGGTTACAAAGAATAAATATGTAAATATTGAAAATACATCCATATATATACCTGATGTAGACCATAATTTGCTATTACCTTTTACCTTGCCAAGACCAGCTTTTCTCGGAGCGAGCTGCGCTCAGAGTCTTTCCTGATCAATGCTTTAAGAGTGCGGCAATCCCATAGTATCATGTGTCCATCTAAAAAATCTCTCCGTACACCTGAAAAAAATGGTAGGGGTAAGGCGTGAGAGCTCTATGTTATGTCGTTTACCCTTATCTTATCACGTCAGACTGTTTTAATTCTAGCCACTGTGGCGATGAGGGCCAACTCTGACATATCTCCCTTGATCACCTCCCTCCAAATCTTGTAAGGCCTCCCTTTTCGCCTCTTGAAGTCACGAAGGTTTATTCTCTCGCCACGTCGAACCGGAGCATCACAGGGCATCTTGCTCACATGCCCAAACTACCTAAGCCTTTTCTCTCTCAACTTGTCGTTTATACTATCCACTTGTAGCTTGACTCTCACTACCCTATTCCCCACCCTATCTCTTTTGGTAATATCACACATCCATTTAAGCATACGCATTTAGGCTACTAGCAATTGTTGTGTATGTCTACGCTTAATAGGCCAGCACTCTGCCCCATATAACATGGTTGGCCGAATCACCATTCTATAGAACTTCTCTTTGAGTCGTATATGGACCTTTTTTTATCACAGATAACACCTGACGCATTCCGCCATTTGACCCACCCAGATTTAATGCGATGTACTATATCGTTATCGATATTACCATCTCTCTGGATGATGGATCCCATATATTTGAAACTCGATTTCTGTGGTACGATATCAGTACCAATTGCTACCTCCACCTCATGTTCTCTCTGGCTACCCGAAAAGGTGCATTCTAAATATTCTGTCTTGGTTTTGCTCATTCGGAAACCTTTCGATTCCAACACTACTCTCCAACGTTCTACCTTGGCATTGAACCCCTCATTTGTCTCATCCATCAGAACAATATCGTTCGCAAATAACATACACTACGATACCTCTTCTTGAATATGCTTAGTAAGTTCATCTACCACTAATGTGAACAGAAAAGGACTTAAAGCCGAGTCTTGGTGTAGTCCAACATCAATAGAGAACGCTTCCGTGTCCCCGCCTATCGTCCGTACACTAGTCAATGCTCCTTCATACATATCCTTTATCACTTTGATATAGGTGCTAGGAATGCTCTTTGCCTCCAAACACTTCCATATGAGTTTTCTAGGAATCCTGTCATATGCTTTCTCCAAGTCTACAAAAACTATATGCAAATCCCATTTCCTTTCCCTGTAGCATTCCATCAATCTACTAAGTAGATGTATTACCTCTGTCGTAGACTTACCTGATATAAATCCGAATTGGTTGTCTGATATCGAAATAGCTCTTTGGATTCTCCTTTCAATTATCTTCTCCCACATCTTCATGATATGACTTAATAGTTTAATGCCTCGATAATTGTGACATTGTTGAACGTCTCCTTTTGCCTTGTACAAGAGAATTAACCTACTCAACCTCTATTCATCCGGCATCTTGGCTGACTCGAAGATCACATTAAAGAGTTGAACTAACCATGCAATACCGATAGTGCCTATTCGCTTCCATACCTCGATAGGGATCTCATCCGACCCTTCGGACCGTCTGCTCCCCATCCCCTTGAGAACCTTTACAATTTCTTCCCTCGTGATCCTCCCCCATGGGTTCCCGTTTTGATATAGTCTCGACACACGGAGTTCCCCCAACTCTTTGTTAACTACTATGTCTTCGTTATAAAGGCCGTAAAAGTATCTCTGCCATCGTTGTCTGATGGCTTGAGCCTCTGTAAATACTTGTCCTGCTTCGTCTCAGATACAGCAGATTTAGTTGAAATCTTCTGTCTCACGTGTCCTATCCCGTGCTAACTTGAAAATTCTCTGTGCTCCTTTGACCGTATCCAACTCCCTGTACATATTCTTGTAAGCTTCTCCTCTAGCCACGGTGATGTTCTTCTTCGCTTTTTTTTTGCCAGGCTATACCGTACTCTGTTTGTCACTCGATCTACTTCGGTAGCACTGTCCAACATATCTTGAAAAGCTCGTTTCTTTGCCTTTATTGTCTCTTGGACCTGGTCTGATCACCACCAGGATTCCAATCACCCACCCCCTGTCTTTAGAAACCCCTAGGAGTTTTGTGGCGGTCTCTCTCACCATAGGAGCTACTCCCTGCCACATCTGATTTGCATCCTCACTCACCGCCCATGGTGTATTAGCCCTTACTTGAGTCCTAAAAAGTTCTACCATGTCTCTTTGTAGTCTCTGCCATCGAATTTTGCGAAATCTCTCGGTAAATCGCTGAGCCCTCCATCCCTTATCATTTGTAAAAAGGTTTAATGATATAATGGAATGAAATGAGATGAAATCAGAGAGTATCATGTTAAGTTATATGCCATCCTAAATAATAAAAATAAAAAACTTTTGATTCAGAAAGTTTAAAATAGAACGTAAACTAATAAATATATACTACCTAATATACTCTTAAAATTTTTTCATAATATTAATTATTTATTACCCTACCTTGTAACAGTCAACACAACACAATAATATTTTTATATAATTAATAATAAATTATATATAATTAATAGTAAAATTTTTATTAATAAAAATAGAAAAATATATAAAAACTTATTCTTTAATTATTTTTCAGAGTGTCATCATATATTTTTCATAAGTCACAAATACATTTCTATATAAATAAAAATATAAATAAATTATTTTTAAATATAAATCAAATAGAATAGAATAATATTTAATGTAATAAAATTTATTAAATAATCAATAATAATATTTTGATTATTATTTTTATTCTATATTTATAGTTAATTATAATAATATTAACAATAAATATTGAGGTTTTTACTGTTTTAAAACCATAGCATTCAAAAATTTGTGCACTTTCGGTTCTAAGTTATCTGGGAATGTTATATAAGGATATAATAGTCAATTATTATACATTACATTTTATTTCATTTGCTTTCTAAATAACATCATTACATTACATTGTAAACCCTTCCATCCTTTTGAAATAACTTTTCACTATATTACATTCTATTATATTATAAATCATTCCCTTCCGCTCCATTCTAGTCTATCTTATTCTATTAATTATCTTCCAACGAAATTCATCCAAAGATAATGAAGTTTCCGATCTTTTGGATCATGAAGATCATTCACTATTTGTTCCTATCTTGTAGTACCTGAGAATAGATATATCATCAAGTGGCTTTGAGCGGTATCTGGTGAAATATTCAGTCGAGATAAAATCTTTGTAACGAGGTGGGTTGTGGTCCGTTGTTAATTCTTGAATTGGGCGATAGGTCAATGGTTTGGAGGAGCATCCCCTAAAGAAGCACACTACTGATATTCTAGGCCCAACAAGATTGGAAGCTACTCTGTGTTCTACGCTCTTAAACATGTCATTTGACAGAATCTGACAAATAAGAACGAAAAGATAGAAAGAGCATGTTAGAAGTTTTGCTTTCCATATGCAAAAAAGAAAAAGATTTGGCAAAGGTTGGATAAATCTTCTCCACCAGCAGAGTTTAGATTTTAACGGAACCTTAAAACTCGGTATATAAAGAAAGACGGTAAAATGGAGAAGCCAATACAAACCTGGAGAAGGTCCCCAACATTCACTACCACGGAACCTGGAATGCATGGTACATCAACCCATTGACCTTCGTGGAGGACCTGGAGACCGGAGAGATGGTTTTGAACAAGAAGAGTTAAGAGTCCAGGATCTGTATGTTGGCTGGCCCCCAAAGTCAGGTCTGGCTCAGGGCATTCTGGATAGTAATGGCAAACTAGACTGCAATCTTCAGTACAGGCTATTGATCCCAAGTGATCTGCTGAGAGGCCAAGTGCCTCCGACAACATCTCAAACAAAGTGTCTGCCAAGTTCT
>JAOSBK010000206.1:53207511-53240412 GCA_027568895.1 Erythroxylum shatona
GATCATAACAAATTGTATTCAATGGCTAGATTAGAATCATTTATTGTATATATACTTTACTCATTCAATAAGACAACTATTGAAAACTTTTCACAATCGACATCTTACAGTTTTTCAGGTTTAACTTGATGTGTGTGGCTGGGGCTCGTGGTCATGGCTTGCCACACCTTACAACATCGTAACAATTTTCAGTTTTGATTGGTCATTTAGTCATCATTCTCTCCCTTCCCACCTCTTTTATACCTCATACTCTCTCATAATCAAATATTTCAACTTTGATGACTGTAGTTACTGCAGCTTGAGTAGGAGATGGGTGAGGCCAACTAATAAGTCATTCCTTTTGTTTTCTATTTGGTTTCTAGTTCTTATTATTAACTTCTAAGCAAAACTTATCATGAAGATATGCTTGTGGAAAACTTCAAAGAAACTTTACGTTTATTTAGTGTTGAAGGCCATTTGCAAAATCTGAGAACATTTCAAGGCTGGGGAGCAACCTCTTCATTTATGCTTGCGTTGTTCTTAGATGTTAAGAATTTGTTTTGGCTCTAAAGTCAATGGACTTCTTCTGCAGATAGGACGAGTTGATGGATATAATCCGCATAGTGGTAGGAAAGATATGGCTTTTACATGGGCCAATGTGTATGAGCAAGATTCTAGTTCTTCTTTGCCATCAGGTAACGGAGATAAGTTCCCTTAATCTCATTGTAACTTATAAGTATTAAAAGGCTACGGTTGTTTTGTTGAGGGTTGGGATGTCTTTCAGCTGTTTTGGTTGATCAAAATATATGTTACCTTCAGTTGCTTTATCTTGATAGTATATTGTACTGCACATATTTGTTTGTTCTCTGAACTTTTCTTTAAGTATTGCCCTAGTGGAGCCAATTTATGCTTGCATGAAACTCTAAATACACTGAGCTAATGAATATTTAATAAGCTCTTGAGCTTGAATCCTAGTTCTATTTATCTCGTTTGGGGGCAATGATTTTTTTCAGAGGCGAAATTTATTACATGACCTAATTGGTGCACATACCTTCCTCGTGGGCCCACTGAAAGGTGGTAGTTGATTGGAGGTGTTAAATTTCATGTTGTTATCGCATACATTTACTGTAGAAAGTAGAATGTTCTATTGTCCTAATTAGGTTTCAGCCACCCTTTTATTTATAATAGTAGGACAGCATAAGCTATTAGTAATATTTGAATATAGGACACTCGTATAATTATCCAACAATTCTCAAGTAGAAGGTTATTCAGCATTTTTCCTTTGCCTTTTTTAACTTTTTTTTTTGGTTTTCTGTCCTACATTCCATGAGCCATGCTTGGTGTACCTTAGTCCATCAAAAAGTTTTCATTAAGGAAGAAGGCTCTGAATTTCTGACTCTAGAAGCCTCTATGTAACTTTTAATCACAGAAAGCAAAGTATTCAAGTTGTTTGTTGCAGAAAAGTTAGCAAATGAAGGTTTAATAGGTGATTCCTCAGAGAAACATGAAGGCACCGATGCTAATGAACTCATTGCTAGAGAACCTAGATTGAGAAGCTGTCTATTTGGTGAGGAAGCGTTAAGAATTTCACCAAAAGAGCGGTACAGTTTGCGCCGTCCTATCCGTAGGGGTCACTTGAATGTTTCACAGCAATATACTGCACAGCAGGTATGTTGATTGTGTGATAAATTTTCTTATACCTATGGAACAGATGTTGGTGGATGCAATTTTGATCACTAAGCAGTTTTTTTTTGGCTGGGATGTGAATGTAATACATTTTTCCTTGTAAAATGCCATTTGCATCTAAATATAAAGCCCTTTGTTTATGTATAGACAGATTTATGTTGACATATTACATGAAAACTGCTACATTGTGTAATCTTTTTCTTTAATGCTCTAATGTCCTATGAGTCTTCTAAGCTCTAATGGCAACAGGAACATAATGTAAGACTGTATTTTCTAGTTGTTTGTAACTAGTTTTCCTTCTTTAGGTGCTTGAAGACCTGCATGCTATTTGGGATTGGATTTTGACAGAGAAATTGCACATATCACAGTCTCAAAGAAACATGTTTTCTGCTATTTTAGTTTTGCCAGAAACCTTTGACGATCGTGGTAATTATATATTAAAGCCCATTATATCTTTCTTATCTTTAAATGACGAATCTAGATTGTTGCATATCTCATTTTCAGACAGTTAAAACAGGAATCATTTAAAGGGTGCTCTGTGTTTTTTCCATTTTTACAACCATGGTTGGAAAACACTGGCCTGTAATTTTAGAATGTTTTATATCTTCTAGTTTACTTGTGCTGTATCATCAGCCACTGCTCAGTTACTATTTTTTAGCACAAAATTTAAGGATTTGAGTTCTTGTTTACTTTGTTGGCATATGGGGTTTGTGGGTTATAATTCCCCTTGAGGTTCCATAAGACAAAAGGGAAACAAGACCAATAATGATGGCCATCAGAAGTAAATCATAATGACAACAGCAGTAATCCTTATACTTTACAAAAAAAAAAACAATAGTAATCCTTGTAGAAGATTTCCAGTGCTTAAGAAGCACATTCAACCTCAAATTTGTGCTTTGTGGCTTGTATCTGCTTTCAAGTTAGCATTGTAAACTCTAGAAGGTTGGGTTCTGGTAGGTTAGTTGTGCCAGCTCATAAACTAGCCAGGCTAGCCTTGTCCACATGCATTCTTAAGAGTTTGATTACTAGTGATGTTGCGTTATCTTTTGCTCAAGGAGTGAGGTTCTCTCTTCTGTCCTAGAAAGAAAAAGTTGGACATTGTTCTGTGGCTCTTGCCATATATCATCATTTAGTAAACACAAGCTTTAAATTCACTAGACATTGGACTTTATATCATGCATATCTGGTTTTCTCGATTTTGGGCATGCTATTGCAGCTTCTTTTTTAGTTCTGTTTTATTTTTGTTTGCATCTTTGTTAATCGTCTAAATGCTTTAAGGGTCTCATTCTTATACATGTCTTATGCTGTTCTACAAGTGAGGTAGTCGCAAGTGCATATTTGGAAGTCTGGTAATTCATGTGATTTGTCCTGAGCAGAAATAAAGGAAATGCTGACCATGGTGTTACGTGACTTATGCTTCAGTTCAGCAGTTGTACACCAGGTTAGACACAAACCTTGCTGACAACTAGTGTCTTGCTGATTTCTGGTCTTGCAGTATCAGAATATGTTGGCCAAATGGTTAACCGTATCAATGAATTTTACTTAATTTTCCAACTGCTTTATATACTTTGTGTCATCTCTATACAATTGATAGTAATTCTGATACCTTTTTCTTTAGCTAGTAAATTATCTCCTGCTTGATGCATGAATAATAAGCCCCTATTCTTCCATTCAAGAAGCAGTTTTTCATATAAGCTACTTTTAACACATTTTCTCCTAGTACGCTTTAAACATAATTTTGAATCCCAAGTCCCATATTTAAGATTTCTTTTTAGCAGTTATTCTTTGTCAATACACCTCCCTACATTATGCTCTTATCCTATGCCTCCTTATGATTCAGCTAGTGTGCATGATTGTACAGGAAGGTCTTGCTGCAGTTTTTGGGAATGGATTATCAACAGCATGCGTGGTAAATATTGGTGCTCAAGTGTCATCAGTCATTTGTATTGAGGTACTGAAGTTTTTGAACTATATAGATTTTTCCTTACATACGTCCTTATAATTCTCATGGTCTTATTTGACAGTAGTAGTGCATGCTTTCAATAGAAGGAAGGTTGCATGTGTGGGTTCTTGTAAGGATTGGATTGCGTAACTTTATGATTATTCAATGACAATGGCCGTTTTTTACTTGATAAGATGCTTTTTGACAGATACTTGGCTTCCCTTTATCACCACCTCCAGCCTTCTTGTTGACTTCTTCCTTTCTTCATTTAAATCACCTGCCATTCTCTCTTTGCTAAATCAGCCATTTTCCATTTTAGTGCAACCAATTAGGATTCATTACCTTTACTTTCTTTAAGCTTCTTTCATGATGCTGAAATCAGAAGTAATTCAGCAGTACCAGCAATTGCAGCTACTTTGCTGCCACTATTAGGTATTCATTTGATCTTGCCAGATATAGGTGCTTTCTTAGACTGGCTGAGTCTATTGACACGCTAACGTTATACTGGGAAAAGTCATAGCCATAACCTCACGATAAGTTTCTTGCGTCTTACCCCCGAGTCCATTCCTTACAAGACTGGCCATTCCTCCCACTCTAATCATTTCTTTTCTTTACTTTGAAAGTAGTTGCTTTAGCTTGCATATGCTCTGGCATGATTTTCTACCTCGTGGGTCGGAGCATTTCCTTTTTAGCTATAAAACCCATACTGGAACATGTTTGATTCTTGGTTAAAAGAAGTTATAGTGAAGTCATTTTGATATATGAATTGAAGATAAGTACTATGTTTTAAGCAGGGCTTTTTCTGGCCCAGGTCTTTTATCATTGAATCATAATTTAGGGAGCTCATAGTTTTATGGACTTGATTATTGTGATATGGATGAGTGTTTTATTAGGAGTCTATTAGAGGAGTATTTTATTTTTAGTAGGAGTCTATTATTTCTGCACTAGTTTCTGTTATAGTTATGTTAATAAAAACAGCTTGAATAGGAGTCTTTCTAAGAGTTCTAAAACAATTTGAATAGGAGTCTTTCTAGGAGTCCTAGTTTAGGTGGAACTTTTGTGTTTTTTTTTTGCCTATATACGGCTATTACTTTATGCAATAAAGTAAGCAAGAAGTTATCATAAAAATTAGCTTAGGAGTAGAGCAATTAGTCCAATCTCAGCAGACCTTGTCCTTGACAAGTGCTGCCAGTTTTTCATCACCAAAAATAGGTTCTACAAGGAAAGGAACCAATTTAAATAAGGGGGAAGAGATTAACTTCCGTAAGAATCGTCTTTGGATTCGATCCCAAGCACGAGCCCGTAACATATTGTCAAACTAGTATTTGAATTATTTTTTGGACCCCATCCAACAACTAACCTCTTGAATTGAATGGTTTTTTAATATGATATCAGAGCCTTTATGATAGAGAGGTTTTGAGTTCAAGATCCATTGTTTTTGTTTATGGTAGATTTGTGATTTCTCATGTTTGCCCACATTATGTTCAACATGTTAAAATATTATTTGAACCATTTCCTTGATTTCATACAATTCTTAAGCTTTTAGGTTGGATGACTTCTTAAGATCATCCAGGGTGCTCCCCTCTTAATGACAAAGTTTATCCACATCATCTTCATGATAACTTCCTCTCATATTTTACAATCAAACAATGAACTACTAAGATACAAAAACAATATTAACGTCTTTACATGGTTGTTACCTTACCATTTCTCTATTTCTTCATTGCCACTAGTTTCTTCTTCATGAACTCTTGAATGTTCTTACCTTTATATATTAGAACTTTTCTTCAAGTGATCATGATTATTCACTAGCTTTTTGCTTTGTTGTTATGCTGTCTTCTTTCTCTTCATTTTTCCATGAGTTCTCCTTCATGCACTCTGGTTGTTCTTATTGGTACCATCTGAGGACTTTTTCCAAGTGATCGTGATTATTCACCAGTTTTTAGCTTTGTTGTTCAGGATGGAGTGGCCCTACCTAATACAGGAAAGACTTTACCTTTTGGTGGAGAGGTACATCTGGTTTAAGTTTTTTTCCCATCTGCATGCCAGGAAATTACTCTTATTTGAATGTTCAATAACTTACTATCTTTGGGTAGTTTTAAGATTTTCTTCATAAAGCATATTTTTGCACGTGTAAGGTGTATGTGTGCTCGTCAAGCCGATTTCTGTCTAAATTTCCACTAGGCTTCTCTAGATAACTTGTAAAATGCATCCTCTGATCCATCTTAGGTACTGTTTTCAGGACATAAAGTTGCATGATTAAGTCAGAACTAAACTTTGGGACTTCGTAAAGTATGAAACTACCGAATTGAACATTGTGCAGCAATTAGCCACATTATTACATTCAAATTTTTGTTTGCAAGTATGTAGCAGTTTGTTAGTACATGTCACCGAGTCATTTGTGATGATTATTATGATGCTTCCTTTGGGTCTGGTTACAATGTGGTCATTTTGGTTTTTCCTTTTCTGATAGATATCTACTTAGAAAGAGTAATAGCTTTCTTCAATAGCTGTCCTATTTATGTTGTTCGCCATGGTGCAACATAATTTTGACACCATTTAGATTAGAAATATGGTCTACCATAGATAGGCGGCCCATAACTAACACTCTTACTCATGACGCTATTTTTGCAATTTATGCTTAACAATTTTCAAAATACAAAAAAAGAGAGAGAAATCACCATCCATGAGGAAATTCTTTTTGATATGTGTATTTCGTCAACTGTATTTGGCTTATGCAGGAGCATATTCCTATTTATTCCTCTTATACAGGATCATATTCCTATTTAGTTATTTTCTATGACGTTTTCCAACTTTTGTTAGCTTTCATTTTTCAGTAAGTCCATGTTTTCCCAGTTACCAATTGCTTTCCTGTTACCAATATGAGCTCTGCTACCACTAGTACAAAATAGGAATTCTATAGCGTATTACATCTAATTTTTGTTATCTTTGAATTTTATTCAAGAGATTTTCTTTAAACCCTATAGTTCCGGTCACAATCTCCTTACTTCTACCCCTAATTTGTTGAAACTTGCTTATCATCCTCCTGAATTCCCCCTGCCACAAAACAGCGTCAGTTTTGGTCTTAAATTTAAGAAATGGGATGCACAAAATGACGACGTTTTGGGGGGGCCGTTCTGAGCCCAGACTTGGGCCTCTCCTTGCCAGCCCAGCCAGGCCATGCCATCTCTACCCTTGTTCTATTCATTTTTGCCTTTCTGGCTGGCAACCCTTTTTTCTGTAGTATCATAAAAATAAGTTCTATTAAGCATCTCTTTCTTCTTGTTAGTTATGTGATTTCCATAGCCAAGAATTCGTTTGTAGTTGGTTACAAAGATTATTACATCAGGATATATCAAGATGCCTTCTCTGGACTCAAAGACATCATCAGACGTGGCCCCAAATTCGAACTGACATTCTGACAAAGCCTATGGATCTGTTGATGCTTAACAGACTGAAAGAGTCTTACTGTGAGATTAAAGTGAGCTTTCCCCCTTCCCCTTCCATTTTGTTAATCAAGTTGCATGTTGCATAGTCATCTAATGTCCATCTCTGCTATCCTGAATAAGTATTGCTCTTTACCTCCATGTTTTTCTATTGACACTTGTGAGATGCAATATTAATAGATTCTAATCTTTGTAAGCTACCCAATCTGCATTAAAGTTTTATCGGAATTCTTAGAATTGACCATAATCATCCTTGATTTGTTAGAATTAGAATAAGTTATAAAATCCAATTTCTGTAAATTAAGAGATAACAAGGCTTCATGTAAAATATTTCTCCATATGAACAAGGTTTCATGTACAAATATAACTGAACAAGTAATCGTGTAGCTTGTTGGTTGTATTAGTGGCGATAATCTAAACCTGTCATATTATGTCCTTGATTAATTTTTATTATGCCAATTGGTGAAAGGTATCAATGATCTTCTTAAATTGTAAAATGACCCATTCCTTCTTTTGGAATCCTTATATTGAATAGACCCAACTTACCAAAATATGTATGTAAACAGGCCAACCATAGACCCTGATTCTTGGACTAGAAAATGGATTTTTATATATTGCAATTTCTAGTAACAGAAGTTTATTCGACCTTCTGGTCTTATCCCCCATGCAATTTTGTTTGTTGTACGCAGGAAGGAGAACTTGATGCTGTTGCTATAGTCCATTCTTATGAGGATGGTACACAGCCTGGCTCACATAAGACTAGGCTAACTGCTCTAAATGTATGTATGCTAGAAATTCACTATTGTTTTTGTTTTTTGCTTTTTGGAGAGATGAGGAGCCAAGCAGATCTATAACCTTGACAAATATTGTCGACAGGTACCTCCAATGGGTCTGTTCTATCCAACACTTTTAATTCCAGATGTTTATCCTCCACCACCTCGGACTTGGTAGGATGATTCCTAGTTTCTTGCGGTGTTGTAACATTCTTTCATCTACTTTTAAAGGAAATCTACTGAATTAATTGTGTACTACAATGGTATACCGAACAGGTTTCACGACTATGATGATATGCTGGAAGATACGTTGCACACTGAATATCCGAGGAGACCTGACATGTCAGATGGTTTATTTTCTGGAATTAATGTTGGATTACCAATGTGGGACAACTATCCAGTTTTTGCTTCTAAACCCAAGAAGGAAGAGAAAGTTGGCCTCGCAGAAGCTATCACCAACAGCATCCTTTCAACAGGTGAGATTTGCATGTCGTCTTGCATCTTGCATTGATCTTGAGCTTGATACTGATTCTATTATGCTGTATCAACAGGCCGTATTGACCTCCAGAGGAAATTATTTTGCAGCATACAGTTGGTGAGTTTTGGATGTAGAAAATCAAAATTCCATGGTTCTTTTGTGTGTAAAAAAAAAAAAACTAGAATGACAATTTTCTACCCTAGGTTGGTGGAGTGGCTCTAACAGCTGGCATTATTCCTTCTATGGAAGAGAGGTTGGTTTTGTTCTTTGTTAGCAGTAAAGGTTGTGCTGTCTGAATGGACGTCTGGATGTGATAGCTGTTATGTGGTACATAGAGGACTATGGTAAATGGCGAAGTGAAGTTAAATAAAGGATAAGTAAACAGTACTTTGAAGCATATAATGTAAACGAAATTATGTATTGGAAGTTTCAGAATGCAATGTAAAAAACGTGGCCAGAATTACTTCATTTGGATGTTACTTGAAGCACAGTGGTCTGTTCAGTTTGGCAGACTAAAGTTAAATAAGGATGAGAAAACAGTGTTTTGAAGCATATATTGTGACCAGAATTATGTAATAAAACTTTCAGAATGCAATGCTAAAAATGTGACTAGAATTACTTCGTTTAGATGCTATTTGAATCAAGCTGGTTCAGTCAGTTTTTTTCGGATATTGTCTCCTCAACTTTCTTTTCGCTATTCATAGATTGCATTTCTGTTTTTTTGAAAGAAGATTGCATTTCTGTTGCAGAGTATTACATGCAATTCCTTCAAATGAAGCAATAGACACTGTGGAGGTTAGCCTGCACAACATAGATATGTTGCCTATCGGCTATCGCCCATCATTTCATGATATCTTTCTTTTTGTTTGTTGTCTTTGACCTTTTCAGTAAGTTGTATACTTTCTTTTCTTTTTTTCCTTTGACTCCTTCAGTAAGTTATTGTAGGAGGATAATACAAGCTACCTCTAATGTTTTACTATATGATAGAAACTTTTTCAATATAAGATATCTAATTAGTTTTCCTTTATAAGTTACATGACATAATAATACTGAAATCTAACAATTTCATTCCAATTCCCAAGTCTTTTTGCATCTCAAGTGCTGTTAATTTTCTTATATCGAATTCTAATGCTTGTTAATGTTTATACACTGTTTCTATTCTTAAACAGGTTTTGCAGTCAAGAACAAACCCAACTTTTGTGCCCTGGAAAGGCGGTGTGGTAAGTTGAGCACTTATTGAAAATCAAGGTTTACTGATGCAAAGTGGGGGGTTTAGATGTGAGGTCATAGCACTGCAATATTCTAAATTTGTGGATCTTGATCACCAAGCTTGCTTGCCTTAAACTAAGAAAGTCAATTACATACAATGTGGCATACAATAGATGTCATGGAGAGAATGTCTCTGGAAAATGAAAGTTCAGTTGTGTCAATATGTGTACTTGTGCCAGGTTTAGAAACTTGGACGGCAGGGAACAGATCACTATTCTCATTACTCTGTGCCTACCCTGTTTCATCCCATTTATTGGCTAGACGGATGCTTATAAAACAGGGTAAGCATAGAGTAACGGAAATCCTAGATACTTTTTGCTTTAGGGTGTATCTATTGGCCTAAATGAAAGTACTGCCTGGTTCTAGTTTGAGCATATGTCATATCCCAGGTTCGGTACTCAGATATTTGGAGTAATACTCATGTATTGAAATTGCTTGAATATTATGTCATTCAAACTGCAACTTAGAATTTGTTGTATTGTTTTTTCAGTGTTTAGAGATTCCTTCCTAAACAGAGTTGGGTCATTTGCTTTAGCATGCGCTTTAATTTTCATCGATTTTGTAGCTACTTTCTTTTAACAGATAGATTGGCCTAGCCTCTAATTAACTTTACGCTTTACGGACCTTACAATGATGTCAGATCCTTGGAATTCTTGATTTTGGTCGGGATGCTTGGATACAAAGGGAAGACTGGATCCGTAATGGAATTTACATTGGAAGTGGCAGGAAATACAAGGACTCTTATTATCTTCAGGCACAAGCAATGTGCTATATAAATTCTTAAAAGGTGACTGAAATTTATTGTTCTGGTTCAAAAGTAGCAATTATGTCGTTAACTGAGTTTCTTATTTGATATCTTGTGAAATGAAAAGTAATCCTTCAGGAAATTATGAGATCTAAAAGAATGGTCAAGAGTGAGCTATCAGAAGATTAAAAAAAGTTCTATTCCCTCTTCCCTCTTTTTTTATCCGCAGTATTTATAGCTCTACCTCTCACTTTCAGGTTCTGAAGCGATCACATACAGCCTGCTCTCGAGGAAACGGGATCTGTGATGACTGATATATACGGTCGAATATTCAAATTCTGATCTGTCCGTCTGCCAAATGAAGCAGCACAGTTTGCGTAGAAGGTAAAGCAACCCTACTGATTTGAGTATCTAAAACCATACGTCGTCTTTGTGGACAGAAACTTGGGAAGTGCATAAGGTCATAATGTGGGATGAAGCTTGAGATTCTGTTCTTCCAATGAAGAGGTTGTAACGAAGATAGATTCCCTCAGGTAGGACTCCGCTTTAAGGATTGGAATTAACTACAACTTGTGAACTCGAGCCTTCATAGTTTCGACCATCTTTACAAGCATTCAGCAACATGTATGCGTTGAGAAATATTTAATTTAAGAGCTGATGGGTTGCACAAAATAGACATTGAATTACCTTTCCCACATCGAAAGTAAGAAGAAAGGAGGAGAAAAGCAATTCCATAAATAATTCATCTGGCTTGGCTGAAGAATTTTAAAAGGGTCGGTTGGCTAAATATGCCATACCCGTTCTGTACTGACGGGTGCCGTATGGCTATCAAGACATATGGCCGACATAATTTGTGGAACTCCACAGGGTTGGCTCGCTCAGCCGACCCCCCAAACCCCCTTAAAATTTTCAAAAAATATTTTATAAGAAGTTCTCTTGTTTATATTCATTATGAACTTATTCCCTTGAGTTTAAAGACTTAAAAAAATAATAACAAGAATAAACTACCCGCCCTGTTGTAACTTTTTCATTCTTACGATTCAATTTATTCTCTTGGCAGCAATAACGAGTTACAAAGATCACAGATTAGAATTCACTCTCTCAGCACCCAGTCCAAGGGTCTCACATAGCTCAGGATACAAACTCTTCCTTATCTCCTTGTAAACGTAGCCCTTCCATTTCCTCGCCCCTAACTTCTCTCCAAGCCCTATCGCTGCCTCCGCCAAGCTCTTCTCGTCCCTGTGCGCCTCGTCCACTATTCCGAGCCTCACCGCATCCCCCGCTTTCACCTTCTCGCCTCTCAACAGAACATCTCTCAGAGCAATAACCGACCCGATCTTGGCGCGAAACGTGCTTACGAAATAATCCGGCAATGAAAGCCCTATGTCGATCTCGCTCATGTACAGCACGCCTCTGTCGCTTCTCATGAGAAAGTAGTCGTGACTTAAGGCGAAGAGGAACCCGGCGGCAGCTGCGTGACCTTGGACGGCGGCGATGGTTGGCATGGGGAGCGAGATTAGCTCCGCCACCACCGGCTTGAACAGACTGACCATGTGGCTGAGTCGTTCGAAAGACTTGGACGGGGAGCCGGCGGCCTGAGCCCAGGCGATGTCGAAGCCGTTGGAGAAGAACTTCCCTTGTGAGGTAGTGATGAGGACGGAGCCGCGAGTGGCCTCAGACTTGGCCTGGCGGAGGGCGGAGAGGATAGATCCGATGACCGTGGGATTGAAGCGGTGGTCATCGCCGCCGGTGAGGGTTAGAAAAAAGATTGAGCCTCGTTTCTCTAAAGTGCACATTTTCAGCGTTCTGTTTGGTTTTTCAACTTACAGGTCTTTCTGTTTGAGTACTCTTTTTATGATCGCGATTTTTATAATATTTTATTAAATATCGTATAAAAATAATGGATGAGATTTAATTAATATCTTAATATTGTGAGATGTTACGTGAGGAGTTAGGACTTAGGAGGTAGATAGATTTGTTGTGAGATAGATAACTGACGCAGACTAGTAGTACGGCATAGGTGTCAGCCGTTTTGGATGAATAAAAATCCTTTTATTTATATAAATGAATAAATTAAGAGTGGAAATGTGAAACATCCAGTGTAGACTGTCACATTAGACTACAAAATGAAGGATCTCATTGCCATCTAAGCTATTAAGAATATCAACTTGGACGATCAATTTTTGATACTTCTGATGCGAAATTAGCGAGTGGTACAAAAAATAGTATTCTAACGTTTATTTTCAGTGTATATAAATAACCTTTTTTAATTTTGTTAAATTAATTTAAATTTTTTAAATCATCCTTTAATGACATAAATAATTGAGGGAAACGTGCCAGATTTACATGTTGGTATCCTTTTCAAGACTCGGGATTAGTATTTAGTAGGCTCTTGGACTCCGGGATCTTGAGATCAGGGGCTCAAATTGATGGAAAATATGGGCTCTCTTAACAGATCTCTGTTCCAAAAAAAGTAAACAATAGAAACAGGGCCATTCCAGGTGATGTAACCTTTTATACGTGAGCATATGAGAAGAGAGGAAGAAGTATGGAATAAAAAATAAAGCCTGATAAGAGGTTACAGCTTAATAGCGAATACTTTCATTCCTAATTTTTGGATATTGCTATAATATAATTAACTAAAATATAATCAATCAATTAATTAAAATATTGTAATTAATTTATACTATTTTAATTAATTTACATATAATCTATTCATTAATTAAAATATTATGATTAATTAATTACACTATTTTAATTAAAATATAATTAATTAATTAAAATAATTAAATATAATAAATTTTTATTTCTCAATATTTTTTACAAATCAACCGTTGTCAATAGTAATGATAACCATTCCTTTCTTTTAACCAAACATCATAATTATAATGATAATATTCATTATCATTCTTCACTATATTCATTCTCATTCTTATTATCATTTCCTTATACGAACCAACCGCCCCCTTAGTACCTTGTAAGTACCTAAAATACTTCCTTTATAATTATGAGCATATAATCCTTAGTGCCTTGTAAGTATCTAAATACTTCCCTTACAACTTTTAGTGGTCCATTACAGGATTACTTTAGTGTCGAATTAAGTATTTTTTGTTTTTAATCTTTCTAATACTTTATTGATATAATCTTTTTAGAGAATCCTAATATTCATTGTGATCTAATCATATAATATTTCTATTTCTATCATATTGAATATCTCACTTATATCTTTCATTTTGAATTTCTTATAGTGAAACTTGTTTACATTATGGAAAAGGCTAACATCATTAACAACAAGATGGATATCATTAACATGTAGGACCAAAATATTGAGCTTACTCTTACTGACCTTCATGTAGATGCACCAATCAATAGTATGTTTTATAAAACCATATGATATAATGATATCACTAAACTTAAGATACCACTATTAGAAAGCTTGCTTCAGTGTATATATTAACTTTTTTTAAACTTACACATTAAGTTACCCTTTTCTTGTAGTGGGAAACAATTTTTGTAGGGCTATATAAACTTCTTCTCTTAATTTACCATTACAAAAAATGATATTTACATTCATTTTGTGAAGTTCTAGATCATAATGAGCCGTTAAAGCTATCAAAACCATTAAAAAGTCCATCTTTGAAATTGGACTTTATAGTTAATATCATCTTTTTAAGTGTAACTTTTGACGACAAGTTTAGCCTTGCACCTTTTGATATATCCTTGAATCTTGTTTGTCTTGAAGACTCATTTATAACTTATTTGATTTGACCCTTTAGCCAATTCAATTAGTCTCTTGACTTTGTTATTGTCCAGTGATCTCAACTTTTCTCTCATAATATAAGACTAATTAGAAAGAAATTTTTTTTACATTTTTTTTGTGCTCATGTAAATTCAGTTCATTCAGTATTAAAACAAATCAAAATCAAAATGAAGTTGATCCAACCGATCTTGCTTACACAATAGAAAGCGTTATTGGTTTGTCTCTCCATCGAATCAAATTAGCTAAAGGGATACGTTCATGAGCCTATGCTAAAGTTTCAATCAGTTCCTGCTACCCTGCATGCATAAGGATAAAGGTACAATTTTATTAACTTAACATACTCCTAACTATATTCGTAGGAGTACGATTTCACTTTTCAACTACATCATTTTGTAATGGTGTATTAAGTGTTGAATATTGTGCCCATGTGCCTTAACTTTCAAATAATTTTGTAAATGGACTAAGATATTATCCAATATTATCAAATTTACTATAATATTCACCACTTTTTCTATACCTCGCTACTTTTACTTTTCTATCTAGTTACTTTTCCACCTCGTCAATGAACACCTTAAAGATGTACACTAACTGAGACTTTTTATACAGTAGATACAGGTAATAATATTGTCAGAAGTCATCAATAAAATTTATAAAATACTTTTCTTCATCCCAAGATGGAACTACAAAAAGACCATAGAAGTCAATTTGTATTAGCTCATAGAGTTAGACTACTTCTTATGATTAGATTCCTTGGCATACTTTAGACTACTTCTTATGAATAGATTCCTTGGTATAAATCTAGCTTGCTTGCCTTTAGTGTGATCCATGCACACATCCAAATTAGAAAAATCAAATTGAGGTAAGATTTCACTTTTCACTAACATTAACATTCTTTTTTGAATATGTGACCTAACCTTTAATGGCACAATAAAGTAAAATACTCATCATACACACTACATTTACTATCTACACTATATTTAACATAAAACTTAGATTTAGCAAAATTAATATCAAGATTGATACGATATAAACAATCAACTAAAGTACCATAACCATAATAGTACTTATGTTTATACAATGGAAAAAACATCATTTTCAATCTTAAAAATTAATCCTAAATAAATGAAACAAACCCAATTAAAAATGCAAATAAAAACTGTTGAAAAATAAAAAGCATAAACAAACCTGAAAATGTTACGGGTTTCCCCGAATGCGCTTCTTTAAAGTCTTTAGTTAGACATGTTTCGTCACTTACCTGATTAGAAATAGGTTAGGGATACCAACTCTATTTCTTCCACTCACTCAACTGAAAAGTTTTCGTAATATGGCTTCAGGCGGTGTCCATTTAAATACCTTAGGGCATCTAGACTTCGAATTTCTACCGCACCATGAGAAAAAACGTTAGTGACAATAAACAGTCCAAGACAATGAGATCGTAATTTTCCTGGAAATAACTTAAGCTTTGAATGATAAAGAAAAACTTTTTGTCCGATTGAAAATTGTTTCCTACAAATCATTTTATCATGAAAAGTTTTTGCATTTTCATACGCTTCATTACGAATCTCTTCTAACTCTTGCAATTGTAATTCCCTATTGTTACTAACCTCTACCTGATCTATGTTCAACTGTTTCACAACCCAATAAGCACTATGCTCTATTTTCATAGGTAAATCACATGTAAATAGCATCTATCTTAGCCTTATCGACTTCAATTTCCTTAGCAGAGACATTATGACCCAAAATTATGCCTTGATCAACTATGAAATAACACTTTTTCATAATTTAAAACTAAGTTAGTTTCAATGCAATGTTTAAGCACCTTTTCAAGGTTGACAATGCATGTTTCAAAAGACTCTCCATAGACCGTGAAATTATCTATAAAAATTTCCATGCAATTTTTCACAAGATTAGAAAAAATACTTATCATACATCTTTAAAATATCGTGGGTGCATTATACAATCCAAATGACATTCTTCAGTAAGCAAAGTTGCCAAATGGACATATGAAGGTTGTATTCTCTTGATCCTTGGGTGCTACCAAAATCTAGTGGTATCCTGAATAACCATCTAAATAACAATAGTGAGATTTACTTGCAAGTCTTTCAAGTATTTGATCAATAAATGGAAGCGAAAAATGATCTTTTCTAGTAACCGAATTAAGCTTCCTATAATCTAAGCAAACTCTCCGGCCATTTTGAATACGAGTTGGTATTAACTCACCATTGCTATTTTCAACCACGGTTACCCCATTTTTCTTTGGAACTACCTGAGCTGGACTTACCTAATTGCTATCCGAAATTGGATAAATAATGTCAGTGTCAAGAAGCTTCAAATTTTCTTAATGCCAGCGTCAAGAAGCTTCAAAGATTTATAAATATCATATGGCATGGAATTTATGGACGCACCTAAATCTAACATAGCTCTTTCAATTCGCAAATCACCAATTTAACATAGGAAAGTGAACATACCTGGGTCTTAACACTTAGGTGGAGGCTTTTTCTTTTGCAAAATAGCTAAAATGTCTCCCCCAATTGCACTTTCTCTTCAAATTTTAATTTCCTCTTTGAAGTGCAAAGTTCCTTAAAGGATTTCGCATACCATGGAATCTGTTTAACATCATCAAGTAGAGAAATATTTACCTGAACTTTTCGAAAAATCTCTCATGTTTCCTTCTTTGCTTTGGCAAATCAACTCGAAAAAGGGGGCGGAACCACCATATTTTGCAGATTATTTTGCGTCATTTCTTGTTGTTAAGGTGCCTTTTGCTTTGCTTCTTCTTCTACCTCTCTTCTAGAATTTTTCAAAAGTGGTTCCTGCAATTCCTTACCACTCCGCAATGTGATAGCCTTCACACTTTGTTTGGGATTGATCTCCGGTTGTGTTTGAAAACTTTCATAATTTTGTGCTTCCAATTGATTTATGGCAGTTGTCATTTGGCTTATTTGATTTTCAATATTTCTTTGTTGATTTTAAATATTTCAGATACTTGCTTCAACATTTCGCTGAAATATCAAAGTGTTAGTGGCCAAAGATTGAACTATATCTTCCAAAGAGGGCTTACTTTCAGAATTGGATGTTGTATTTTGATGTTGTTGAGGCACATATAGTTGTCTATATTGCTGGAAATTCGTGGTTGCTTGCTGCCCTTGAGGATTTCCATAACGCAAATTTGAGTGATCGCGCCACCTCAGATTATAGGTATTGAAAAATGGGTCATATTTTCTTTAATTCGGTCCAGCAAAACTTCCACAGCATTCACCTGTTCTGTGTTTTCTTCCTGTAAAACCAAACATGCATTAGTGGAATGTCCTAACATTAAACACATTCCACATGCTTTTGCTTCTTCTTTCTTCGTAACCGCAATTTGTCGCACCAAGGATGTAAGGTCGTCCAATCTTTTCTTCAGTGTGGTAACATTCAAAGTTTTTGTTCCATACCCAGTATGTATTTCGAATTGTTGGGTATTGGAAGTCATGTTTGCGATCAAGTCCCTTGCGGTTATCGGTGATTTGTCAGCTAACGTCGCACCGCTTACAGCGTCAATCATACTCCTATCCATAATCAAAAGATCTTTGGAGAACTATTAAATCAATAGCTGGTCGGTTATTTGATGGTCTGGACAACTAGCATAAAGTTTCTTGAAGCTCTCCCAATATTCATAGAGTGTTTCTCCCTTATGTTGTCAAATTCCATATATTTCCTTCCGAATGTTAGCTGCTCTTGATGCTGGAAAATATTTCTCAAAGAAGAGCCTCTTCATTTCAGCCTATGTTTGGACGTTTTCTCTGGTTGAATAGTGCAATCAATCTTGAGCATCATCTTTAAGAGAAAATGCGAAGGCTCTTAGCTTAATCTGCTCTTCTATCACATTTGTCGGCTTCATTTCCATGCAAACCACGTCAAATTCCTTCAAGTATTTGTATGGATCTTCTCTCGATAAATCCCTTAAAATAGGTAATAAATGAATTAGCCCAAATTTTTATTCAAAAGTATTGTTATCACTTAAATTTAAAAAGTTAATTCAGCAATGTTGAGAGTCCATAGGCGTGGCTAGTTCTTGAAGAGTTCGGTTTGTTGTCATCTGTTCCATTTTCTGCATTTGTTGTTGCTGTTTTGTTTGTTTCTGTAGCCTTTTGGCTGTCTTCTCGATCTCTAAATCAAATGACAATTATGTTGTTTTGTTTACTCGTGTAACATACATATATCGTTGAGAAATTTTCTTACAATGGCGCCAAAATTTGGTACTACAATCGCTTGCAATCAAATCCAAAAACAAGCCAACTTTTGTCAATACAAATCAATGTAGTAGTGGAAAGTGGGTATCGTTCCCACGAAGAATTTTAACAGTAAAGAGTTTACGAGTTTAAAACTAAAACAAAGTAAAAAGGGGCAAGGCTGTTCTTAATATTTTATAAACCCTGGACAAAGTATAAAAAAAGTTTCTATTTTTGCTTATTTTTGGGCCCTCTTATAGAATAAAAAAATAAAATATAGGTCTTTTTATTGTTTTTTATGAGGTCATGAGTAGGCCCTATTTTGTTTCATTTTTTTATAAGGATAAAAATAGGCTCTATTTTATCATTTATAAAGATGGGCCCTGGGTAGTTGGGCAGATGCTCATCCTACGCTTGCCCAGGGCCGGCCCTGAAAAGGGAGGATTGACTTTAATTTAAGGCAATTGAGAAAAGAATGACAAAATCGAAAATCAACTAAAGTAATTGGATTTGAAAATTTAATAGAAAAAATATTAGTTTCGGGTTACCGATGTTATCATACTAAAATGAATCCTTGATATAAAATTCAGTTCATCAATAAACATTCAATGAGTGATGCTTTCTCTTAAGTGTAAATGAATAGAAACATGTATTCTACGCATTCTTATTAATCAACAACTTAGACATGATCGTAAGTTCAATTGAGTAATAGCTTTAAGGATTAAGAAACCAATGAATAAGACAATACATGTATGACATGCATTTAATCAAGATGAGTTTCTTCTTAGAATTTTTCACTTTAACGTAAAGAATGTAATCCTAATTGCCACTTGTGATTAACAAAATTGAACGTCATATTTCATCAATCTAGCAGTTAAGCGAATCAATTCTTAGTTGTGCACCTAGAAATCAACCAACTCAATTAGAAAAAATAATTCGGAAGACACTCAATGTTCATCAACAAAACAAACTTTATTGGAACATCTCACACATAATAGATGATAACATGGTTTCCCTCAACTAGGAAAAGAAATTTTGCTACTCATAACAAAAGTAAAAGTAAACAAGGAAATAGCTAATTGTAAGGTTTCCATCCCTGGACTTTCTTAGAAATCTGAAAAACCCTAGAGAAATAATGCAGAAATTGAAAACTAACTATAGCTATATAGAAAACAAGAAGAAAAGAATGTAGAAAACGTAAAACACCCTAAACTATGCTGCTTTGAACAGTAGCATGTAAATCTCTCTTTATCCCTTCAAGTCTTCTCAACCTTTCTTTGATTTTCAACAGATAACCTTCCACGTATTCAGGTTGCAAATCTTCAACAATTTGATCTTCCAAGATTATGAAAATCTCAAGTGAATCAGATTTAAATTTGAAAACAAATTTTGCAAATGGTTTCCATCTTTGCATGTGCCCACGCTTAGTCAATGAATTTTCTATCAGTCTAAAATTTCGACTTAACTTTACTTTCGTTTCCTCTTTTTGATTCAGTTTCATCTCCTAAGTGGTAAAAATCATCTGAAAACAATTAAGAAGCAAATCCATCAATTTTTAATTATAAACACATGAGAGAGATTTATATACCAAATAAGTGCAAAATAATAACTTAACATGTGAGGACTTTTCAGTTCTGTTTATAGGATGGATTTAAAGCAATCCCTACATAATATGTGACACGGGAGTAATTTCACCATAATCTATCCACCAATACTGCTAGGCACTTCAATAAGATTTCATTCAAAATATACTAAAACATAGTATATACATTTCGTTTCAAACCATGCCTTTCTTTATGAACAATCTTTTTTTAAATGACCAGCTTTCTTACAGAAGCAACACCTCTGATCCTTATGGACTTAGCCTTTCTTCTTATCTTTCTTACCCGATTAAGCTTTACTACTACTAGCTTTATCATGAACATGAGAAGGACAAAGTGCTTCTTCCTCCTAAACCAAAATGATCTTAATTTCCTGAAAGTTTTCGTTTTTCCTTAAGGGTGTTACAATTCACCTATAACTAGTTGAACTTAGGAGGAAGTGAATTGATAATAAACTAAACCAGAAAGGATTCAATCACATTCATACCTATTGATTTTGGCTTTATTGCTTGATTTGCAAAGCTTGTCACTTAATCATGAATATGATTTGACCAATCAAACTTTTTAATCATTAGCTCACTCTTCAAATTCTCATAATAAACTTGGCAGTTATATCCTACTAGGAGTACTCGTTAATTTTCATTATAAATTCCCTTGCATTGTGGGCATTAATGACTCGTCATTTTTAACTATTGTCTTCCACATCAAGTTGAAGCTTATCCTGTTGAACTACTCCTAATCCTCACAAAAATACTTGTAAGCTTTTGTATTGGTCTCAATAATGGTTTCAGACTTTTCAACCGAAACTATTGCTAGGTCTAAATCTATAACACCTAGCTAAAATTAGATTTACTCAGACTAGTCCACATAGTTTAGCCTATTGAACTTAATTAACTCATTGTTTAAAGCAAACAAATTGGTAGAAGCTGCAGACATTACACAAGTTCATGCATTAATGCTTTAATTAATCTTGATGGATTTAAATAGACGATAAACTTTGATCAAGTATTCGAGTTCACATTTGGGTGATACTTGAGTGTATAATTTAAACCAATAATAATGTTAACATAAACATGCTTTAATAGGCAATCAATTGAGTAAGTTTCGAACACAAAATCATGAACAAATTCCTTTCTAGAGGTGAATCGAAAGCCTCTGATGCAAACCACAATTGGCTCAACTCTAAACCTTCATTTTCATTTTTTTATAGACTTTATTCAAAACCAGTAGCCATTCCATACCAAAACTCCAAAATAGTTTGTTGCAAAAACTTATCGTTTGTGCAGATGAACCTTGATCCATCATCAAAATAAACTAAAATGACTTATAAAGATAGCCAATACGTGAAAAACACCTTATTATGATATTTTTAGCAATCATTCATGGTCAAAACAATGCGAAAGCACTGTAAACATTGCTCAACGTGTTCTAAAAACTCATAACACTATGAATGGCAGTACAAGTCTAAGTTTAATTTTAAAAGTTAATCAAAGGCATTATTACATACTCCAATACCGATTATTATAGTAATTTGGGTTTTAAACTATATGAACTTACAAGTTTAGGCTTAAAATACAAGAGCTTTTAACGTAACTTGGAAAGCCCAAACGTTCGACTTCTATACAAATAATAACGACATTACATTGATCCAAGACTAGTAGTCTATCTTTGTGTGAAAAAATTAAAGCCCCTTTTTGTGATTTCTTCTCTCTCAACCTTCTTAGTCTAATTTTCTTAAATCCAATAATCATCTCATTTTGCTAGCTTTCATTAAAATCAACCCAACAAGTTGACTGGTAATTAATAACGCACATGTTAAAATTTAGAATTATACATTCCTTTCTCCGTTGGTTGAACAATTCTATAAGTACCAACCCTTCGAGAACTATCGATTTTAGTATCTTAAGAATAGAGTTGGTGTTTTATGCAGGCAAAATTAAAATTGCCCGAATAAATACATACATCTAAAAGTATCAAACGTACGGCGTCCATGTCTTTTGACAGAATGTATTACGGTTTAATCTAATTGTAAGATATGGGATTTGAATCTCATATTGATTAAATACAAAATTGATATAAGATTTATAAAGACTTTGATCTCTCTACTCTTATAAGTTAGCTTTTGGGTGTAGCTCTCCTAAAGTCCTTATCAATTGGTATCAGAGCTGGCCTTGGAGTGGTGACCCACGGAATGGTGGCCTGGCAGTGCCAGCTGTGACTAACGTGGCCGTGATCAACAAGGATCTCAGAATGGTGACCCATGGAGTGGTGACCTGAAAGTGTCAGCCGTGATCAACATGGCCGTGATCAATAAAGACATTGATTCTTATGGGGGACGAATGTTACGGTTTAATCTAATTGCAAGGTATGAGACTTGAATCTTATATTGATTAAATACAAAATTGATATAGAATTTATAAAAACTTTGAACTTTCTATCCTCATAAGCTAGCTTTAAGGTGTAGCTCTCCTAAGGTCCTTGTCAGAATGATAACACGTCTCACAATTAATTAGTTTGTGCGTCCTCATCAAGTGCGCAAAATCGTCAACAGACCAATCATTCCATTGCACGTGACATGATTCCAACCATCTGCTCCCTCCGGTCAGGTTACGCGTCGTAGTGATGTCTTTCAAAACGGACAAATCAAAATATCAAATAAGGTATGGTTATTTAAATTTTCAGTTCTCTTTTATTCAGTTTTTCTTATTATAATCATAGGTTTATAAGCCGTGTCTATATATCTCACATTAACTACGTAATTTTTTAAGCTTATACATCGTATTAATTAGATGCCTTCAAGTATTTTGCTAAACATTAATCAACATCAGCTTTTAAAATTTAGATAAAGAAATATATATAAAAACAAATATATGTATTTAGTTTCCATTTTCCTTTATGGAAATTTTGGCTTAAGGTGGTTCTGGAAACTTAGAGTTAACGCAACATAAAGGTCTGGGTCAAAATCTAGGGATGGTGTAAGAGAAAGCGACAAACCGTGGCCTGAAAGGTTGGTTGGGTCGGTTAGGAAAATGCGAAGCGTACACTTCAGACGTTTGACCATGACGTTATGGACTGTGCCGAATTTTGAGAATTCTTTTCGGATGTTACTAAATTCTATATTGTTTATAATATTTTCGCAATTTTTTTAGGTGAATGAATCAATTTAATAATTTATATTTTTGATATTTCTTGGATTTTAAAAAAATTATTAACTCATATACGATACAAGTGTCCTGTAATGTTTATTTCATGTTATTTAGTGCATATTCTAACATTAAATATATTATGCCACTTTTATTTTCTAATTCATTTTTTGCATTATAATATCTTTTTTTAAGGGGAAAAATAATCTGCATTATCATATCTTATCTTAAAGTGATATCTTATGTTTGTATCTTCTATAATTATTGTAGATATTGTAATTAATGTTTTTCAACTATATTGAATATATTTTCCCTAAAAATTATAGTTTGCTTAAACTTAAGTTCATGATATTCAAAAAATTAAATTCAAGAAATAATATTAAATAATTATTTTGATTTATGGAGCCGTCAATACAAAACTGAATACAATTTTTTATTTAAAATTAGAAATTGAAGATTTCGTTAATAAACATCGAAAGTAGCATTTGTTATAAAAAATTGAAAAATTTAAAATACAGATTTTAGTTAATCAATTCAAATTTAAAAACGATATTCCAAAATTAGAAATGTTCCAATTTCAAACCAAATAATAATAATATTAGAAAAGAAAAAAACAAAACGGCAAAGAATTGAAAAACGAATCTCCAAAATCCAAATCATTTCAACCCTACAAATTACGCTGAGCTGCTGTCGACAACTCATGTTTGACTCTTTCAGAACGTCACACCCACGCACATTTTATTAACGTGTATTTCACGCGATCTCTTCCCAGTTATATAACACGCTAAGCTTCCCTTGCCTGTCTAACCAGAGTCCATACGCAAAAAGCTCGACTACATCGTTTTCTCTCTCTAGATATTACTCTCTTTCTCTCTCTCTCTCTGTACATTTATATACATGTCCGACACGGCAAGGAACAGGTCGTCCTCCGGCACGGCGACGGCCACACGGGGTCAGCGGCAACCGAGCAAGCTACAACAACGGAGACCGACGTCGTTGAAGATCACTCCTGCGTCGGCGTCGTCCTCCCACTGGAACGTGGCAATCCCCCTTCTTTCCCCGCTCAATACATCGCCGACGGCGGTGGAGCTCAATTACAGACAGGATCCGCCGGTGCCGGCACAACAGGCGACGGGTACGATGGTGTTCAAGAAGTGGCAGCATCCGGCTGCGCCGTTCTGTTGCGAATCAACGCCGATGTTTTTTGTGCCGACGAAGATGTAGTTAGTAAAATTAGAGGCAGGCAGCAGAGGGCACTTCGGGGGCTGTATTCGGGTGTAACCAATTGTGTAAAGGCTAAAAGAGTTTTTTTTCACCGTATTTTCTTTTTTATGTTCATATCATACTCCAATTTCTAACCTCCAGTTCAAAGTGCGACATCATTTCACACTTAATTGTCTACAATCTGATCGTTAGGGTTTAAATTGTAAATTATATAATTATATTCCGCTTTACTGTAATTATTGGTATACATTCCGCAATTTAATGGTTAAATTTTCACAATTCGGTACTTGGGAGTTGGGAGTTGATAAGATAACCAATCAAATTGGAGATGTGGCATTGAATAATTTATCTGAGGGTACCCAAAGTGGAGGTGGGGATTAGGGTTGCCATTGGGTAAACGGGTTTGGGTGGGTCGGATAAGTTTGGTTCAGATTAATTCGACTTAAAATCATTTTATTGAATAAAAGATATAAAATATATTGTTTAAGAAATTTAAAAAATATATTTGACCTTAGAAATTTTCGAAAATATTTTTCTATTCTTTAATAATTTATAAAAAAAATTTAGATTTTGATTAAAATTGATGACATCACAATTAGTATTAATATTAAATATAAATCAATCAAATATCATTAATATTATAACTTAACTTAGCTATTATATTTGATTCGAATTAATTAAATTCAAGCTTTAATTATTAGTGAAACAAAAAAAAAATAGATTCGAGGAAACCCTATAGGAGGACCAAACGGGCACACCTCTTCGAGGGCCTAACTGGCGCACCATTTCATAAGCGGGCCAAGCAGACGCACTTCATCATCGAGGGTCCAACTGGCGCTCCACCTACAATTAAAACCCCGGCTACGCCAGGCTGTTACAAGAAAAGCTAGCATGGAATCGAACCAGGACTTAACCGAAGCTAAACTCTGCTCTCAACCATCTAACCACACCCCTTGAGGGCGAAACAAAAACACTTGTATAAAGTATAAACTAAAGAAGTAACTCAATTTTCAACAGTAAAAAATATTGAAATTTTTGTAATATTCTTTATTAAAAAATTACAATAAATTATTTATTTGAGTCAAGTTTAATTAGTTCAGTTCGAGTAAATAATTAATTTCAAATAGATCTAAATTAATTTACTAAAATAATATTATATTATTTAAATTTTAAACAGACACGAGAATATTAATTGCATATAAATTGAAATTTGATTTATTTTTAATAATAATTAAGAAGACTACTTATCATTATACATAGCTGATTGAATATAGAAACACATTAATTTTCTTAATATTAATTAATTTGAATCTATTTCAGAGTCATACAAGCAATTGTGGATATAGAAATGAACGGTTGAAGTTGAGTTTGCAAAAACATTGTGACATGGACAGTTGTTAGCCACTCTGTTTTTTAAAGAATGGATCTGATATTTGCTTCCACTTTGATTCTCTACAGTCCACACCTTTTAGAATTTAGTAGCCATGTGTGAATTATTGGAACCTGGTGCTAAAGTGATAGCAACCCCCTCTATCATATTTTTATGGCTCAGTTAATTTGCATCAATTTGGGTAAATTAAAAAATTTAAATTTAATAACATAGTTAATTTTCATAAATCCATTAAATGTAATCTAATACAGCTGGTTAATAGTCAATACAGTATTATAAAGTTTGGACAGGAAGAGAATTAATGACGACAGCAAAAATAGACAATACGGTTAAGGAAGAAGTGCCAAATCAATTCTGGGACCCGCCGACAACATTTATCTTGCAGCTTTGATCTGATCCCATTTTGAATGGTCATAGTCATACGCACGTATTGCATCCACAGAAATCAAGAAAGAGAGTAAAATGAGTTTGAAAACTGTTTAATTATGTTTGACTGGAACTAAATTCTAAATTTTATTTTAAAAACAATAAGTTTAATCATTAGCAGAGAGTAATTAAAAAAGAAATAAACGGATTTCAATAAAATAAATTGATTTGAGATTTAATGGTCCCCAGTTCTTTTAAAGAAGACTATGGAATCTTTGAATGAATTTGAAGCATGGAAAAAGGATATACCGTATGGATTTTATTTTTCAAAAATTAAAAATTATTATAAAACCAAAACTAAAATTTAAGAATATTTGGGAGAGGAGAATTCTTCTTATATATTGGGATCACTTACATCAAGTTAACCATTCTATTTATAGTACAAAATTTCTAATAAAATACTATTATGATAATAGGAGTGGTACACTAACTATTAAGTGGTGCATTTGGTGTACTAACAATTAAGTGGTGCATTTAGTGGCACACCATATTATTTCTATCTTTTATAACAGTTTTCTTTTTTTTTTAATTTATAAGTGTCATGCCGAGTATACTGTTCAATTTAGGGAATCTAAATGTAAAAATTTTAAAATTAAGGGTTTATTTAGTGAAAATAGAAATTTAAATGGGATTTTTCATAATAAAAGTAGAAATGATAAAGTTACAATTATTAATTTATTATAATTCCTTTGTTACTTCCTTATATTACAACTTTAGCTCAATTATAAGATAAAAAATAAGAGGTAATATAAAAATATTTTAGTTTGAAGGTTAAAGACACAAACATTGCAACCCCAAGGCGCAAGTGAGTTAGTAAGGGGCTCTTCTAACTTAATTAGTGAGGTCGCGAGTTCGAATCGCCCTCATGTATACAATCGTTTAAAACTTGGGGCTAGAGTTTTGCCTCCCGCAAGAGATCTACCTGGTTCGAGCGGGGATTAATCTGGGTGTAGATGGTTTAAAGGTATCTTCTCATAGTTGAGATCCTCCTAGGATGCCTCGTGAGCAACCGTTGCCTCCTCATACTTTACTTGATTTCTTTGAAACTTACAGTGGTTTAATATTTTAAAAGATATACTTTGATAAAATAGATAATTTATTCCTTGCGTTAAGTTTTAAAATATATATATCTAATAAAACTGATTCATAAAAAGAATGATTGTGTATCCATTTAATAAAATATACGTCCTTTTATAATAATGTGAGGTTTATATATGTCTGTGTGAAAATTCTAAAACCTCATAGAACATAACAAAGTCCATAAAGAAGAAGAAAAGAAAAAGTGATTAACAAGTCTCATAAGCAACTCCCAGTTTAGCTTTTTCAATGATATGAAATGTCAGGTTTGTTGTTTTATTAATTTCCTCAATATAAAGTACGCAACAATTAATTTCAAATAAAAATTAATTAGAAGAGATTGTTGAAGTTCTTGCTCTGTGTATTTAACCATTGAAAAGTAATTACGTTTGAGTGGTGAGGAAACGTAAGAAAAATACTAAATAGCCATTCGTCGCCGGGATGTATTTAAACCGTAAATGCAGGATTGGATGTATAGGTTGTTGCTTGGGATCATGAGTTTGCCAGCTATCTCCAAGTCCCACTAGAATTGCAGCTCCATAACTGTAATTTTAGTGGCCAGAGTAGAATCATTTTGCAGGTCGCCTTCCCATCCATCCTGCGTTTTGGGCTTTCTCTGTTCGTGTATGAAATAAAATAAAAAAAAGGGTAAATTGTTTGGAAGACCACTAAACAAGGAAACAGAATAGGATAGGGTGTAACAGGAGGCAAATCAACCCAAAAGAATGAGAACGGTATAGCATGGATCAAGAAATTGGCAAGGGAACAATTTGAACAGAACATGCTCTAGTATTATCTTATGCTAAGTCCTCTAATTATTAGCTTCAACAAAGCTCATATAACAAATGTACACGCTTTGTTGATATACTTACGTTTGCCTCTAAACTCTTGCTTGAATTGAGAGGGTATTTATATCTGGATTTCACCATGCCAATGGTCAATTGTTGCAGAAAGAATACACAAATCCATACTCTTTTTTAATTATTGCCGAGGAACAGATACACTCCCCATTACTGACCTTTTTAATAGAATTGTAATATCAGAAATGATAACTCAATCATATCTCTTTAGTCACCCAAAAAGCAAGCATCAACTATTTTGTAACAGTTGTTTGAAACATGCTTGAAGATAACCATGATTCGAAGTTAGGTGGCAATTAAAATATATACTGCAAGCACTCCAGAGTATTTTAGCACAATTACTTGATCATTACCATTACACTCAGGGTGATATATAGGCAGGAAGTACTTCTACTACTGTTATTCTTTTTTTTTTCATGATAGGTGCTGCAAGCACAAAGTCACTGCAGATTATGACAAACGCGTTTAGCTCGTACCTTCAGGTTCTAATCCCTTACAACCTGGAACGTTAATCCACTCAAGTTGGATCTCCACCTCCCCAGACTCCACATTCCTCAACCTAAGACGCATGTCTTGAATCAGTTTCCCACCTTTCCAAACAATAGAGCTCTCATCGGCGAGGCAGTTCTTCGTGTTTGGCTGAACTCTTGAAACTACACATCCTGCTGGCAGGTTCTTCAAACCCATTTTAAGACTTTCTACATATGGTTGAATGTCGATCTCCGCATCCCCCATTTTGTCATCCGCTGTAAACGTGTCTTTGTCATAAACTGCCTGCAGGGGCAAAAGTTAAATGAAATCATCACATCCCATCACCAGATGCGTTTTTACAGCTAAATTTCCTCTTCAACTTACTAAATTGATTGGAGTGTGGATATCGGTAATAGTAAGAGTCAACTCCTCTTGCCACTCAGGGTTGCAATTCTTTCTGACTACACTAGTCTTCAGTTTCTGCACCAATTTATATGACATAGATGTAAGGAAGAACAAGGAAACAAGAACCCATACTTTATTTCTACAATAACATTCTGATTTTAACATATACCTCAAATTTTTATTTGGACTCACAGATTGTTGAAGTTGCAGGCAGATTTTGGACAAGACGGAAAATAAAGAAAGAACATTACCTAAGCAGCTCAAGTGAAGGTGAATAATCGTCAGCAAATTAGCACGTCCCTAGATATGGGTTAATAATTTGAAGGGTAAATAAAAAGCATTCCTTCCTCCCCCATTAAAGGAATCAAACCTAGTCATACACTTGCAACCTAGACATTATTGAACCTCATGTTTAGTTCACCCAAATGACTTCCTTTTGCTCGTTTGCCATGGATATAGCAGTGAATTTATATAAGTTAATTTGCCATGGTATTCTCAGGTGAATATTGATAGTTTCTAAAACAGGCCGCTCCTGGTGTAACACCGCCAAATCCTTAACAGTTAAAATAAAAGAATTCAAGTTGGGAAATGCAGGGTGTACAGACTGCAAGTCATCATCGAACCATAGAAGAGGATGATTAATCAAAAACTCGGATACCAGTCATAAGCCAAGACCCTCAGGTTTGGATGTCCTCTTAGGCTATTCTAACATAACATACAAAAGATTATACCTTCGCTAATAAAGGGAGAGGTTTGTTTTCAGTTTTCACCAAGAACAAGAATCCAGAGCCAGGATGAATCAATTAGCCCATGTATAATTCAAAGTCAACGACAGACAGACTTTCAAAAGGAAATAAGATATTAGGAAAACAAAACAAATGACAACGGAAGAAGAGATGGAGCAAGAGACCTGGTTTGCCATAGTGATAACAACATATGGATCACTGGTACCAAGATCTCGAACGGCAAGATTTATGCCTTTTCGAACCCGAATTCTGAGAAGACCAAGAAAGTTCTCCATTTTATTGTAACGCTAATGGAAGATGGAAGTGGCAGGTTTGATTTTAATGGAATATAAATATTTTCACGGCCAGAGAACTGACGCAGCTACAAAACGAAATGTTTTTGGCTTGGTAAAAACGAAGAACTTAATGGGCAATCGTGGTTCCTCGTGGTCCCGGACATGAGGAATCTAAGACCAAATACGACAACATTATTGCATACGTGGCAGTACGATGAGACTCAAAGGTGTTATCCGCACATAATGAAAGTCAGAAGCTCCGGACATGCCCCCGTGGTCCACCGCTGCTTTCGCTGCTTCTTTACCTGGGATCGTAGGTTTTAAATTGATATTTCATTAATACAAATTCCAAAATTAGAACCCAAATAATTGAAGTTGGAGTTTGATAAGAGATGCTTGATGTTATACGTTCGGTTAAATTTGAAAAGCATATCATATTATAATAATAGTGTTTGTGAAATTTGATGATTCTTCGTGACAAAATATGAAGACAACGATTTTATTGATTGAACGTTGATATATATATAAAGGAGATATGGCTGTATGATGGGTTACGAATAAACTCTCTCTCATTTAACGAATAAATATTCCTTTTGTGGTTATATACAATCTGGTGGTGCGTGAGGGTGGTTAGAAAGTATGTGTCTCTGGTGCAACTCGAAGGGTGATATGGGCCTGTCGATAGCCCCCTCAAGTTGGTGTCGGTGAAACCAGACCCAACTTGATGATGTTCGAAGACAGGGCCATGGAGGATAATGGTTTTGTGAAGTAGTCAACTAACTGTGCGGATGATGGAGTGTACGAAATGGAGATGAAGCCTTCAGTGACAGCATTATGGACAAGGTGACAGTCGATTTCGACGTGTTTCATTCGTTCATGAAATAAGGGATTTTTGGAGATGTGAATTGCAGCTGCATTGTCACAATGGAAGGGGATAGGTAGAGACAACGGAATCTACATGTCTTGGAGCAAGTACGTGATCCAGCAAGTTTCACACAAAGCGCTAGCCAAATTGTGAAGATATGCTTTGATGTTCAGAATTAACTCCTCCGAAGGACTGCTGACGAGTATATCATCTACGTAAAGGAGAAGAGAAATAAAAGTCTTAGCAAAACCTTTAATAAATAAATAGGATCAGAAGTTGATTGAGTAAAACCGTAGGACTGGAGTTTGGAAGTGCTTTCGTGGTTCCACTGTCGTCTGACTTGTTTGAGGCCGTAGAGTTATTTTCGTAATCGGTAGACTTGACCAGGTGCAGCCTTCAAATATCCCTGTGGAGGATGGATATATAATTCTTCTATGACGGGCCATGAAGATAAGCGTTGTTGATATCGCAATGATGCAATGGCCAATTATGGGTAGCGGCGAGGGCAATCATGACACAAACGGTGATGGGCTGGCTTAGCTATTGGGGAGAAAATATCCGTATAATCCAGTCCTTCTTAATGGCTATAGCCACGAACCACCAGCTGAGCCTTCCGACGATCCACCGACCCGTTTGGTTTTCTTTTGATTTTAAAAATCCACTTTGTGTGTAAGGCTCGTTTGCCTTTCGGGAGAGTAGTCAATTCCTAAGTTTTGTTTTACTTCAGTGCAGCTAGCTCCAAATCCATAGGTCTGAACCAAAAAGGATTAGTAATAGCAGTAGAAAAGGATAATGGTTCACGTTTAGTATCAACGTGTGCCATAAAGGTTAGGTAAAGGTCGGAGTGAGAAAAAAATGAAGTATGAGAGGGTGAACTTACCTAGGAAGGAGATTTTGTAGCTGCGTTGAGGGAGGGGAGGGATGTTACGTAATCTCGTAAGTAAGAGGGATGAGACTGTATGCAAGTGCGATGTCGAAATGGAGGAACGTTAGACTGGGGCAGTGGAGGATGAGAATCAGTTGAGGTAATACTGTGTGGGTCTGGTGAGAAAATTGTTGGTTGGCTGGTAGTTAGTGAGATAGTCTGGGAAGCTGGTATAACATCGTATGGTGCATGGGAGGAAGGAGATGGGCTTTGAAGGGGAATGTGATCGATGGGGTTATGAGGAAGGTGAGGAAAAATTGTGTTGTGAGGTTGGTCGATGTGGTTGGAAAATGAGAATTGGGTTTCATAAAAAATTATGTCTCTGGAGACAAAAGTTTTTTTTTGTCTTTAAAAGGTTTGGTATTTGTTGCGTAACAAAGACAGCCAAAAACCTGCATATTTTTGTACGAGGGTTGTTAATGGTAAAGCTTTTCATAAGGGGTTTTCCAAGATAGGATTTTTGTTGGCAGTCAGTTAATTAAATATGTGGACATGAGTAAAGCTTCCCCCCAAAAAATGTTTAGGTAAATTTGCTTGATATAACAAGGCCTTGGTAATTTGAAGAAGGTATTTGTATTTGTGTTCAACAACGCCATTTTGTTGGGGTGTGTGGGGGCATGATTTTTGGTGTGCTATTCCTTTTGTTTGAAAAAGTTCCTTACATTTGTTGTTGACAAATTCGATGCCATTATCCGTACGCATACAAAGGATGGATGCTTTGTGTTGGGTTTCAATCATGGTTATGTAAACTTTCAAGATTTCAAATACCTGATCCTTACTGTTTAAGAGGTAAGTCCAGGTGGCTCTTGTGAAATCATCAACTATGGTCAAAAAATAACGTGAGCCATCAAAATTTCGGACTCTATATAGTCCCCACAAATCAATATGTAAGGTTTCAAAAGGTTGGTGGGTGCTCACAATGTGAGTTAGAAACAATTTTATACTTTGTTTAACTAAAGGACAAATATCACACGAAATATTGCTAGGAATTGAAATGCTGAAATTGGGAAAATGTGTGATTTTTTCCTTTAAAATATGGTCGAGTCATAAATGCCAAACATGAAAATTGTCTTGGACATAATTAGTGTTGGACCCCGAACTTTTGGTGAAAATTAGAAATATTTAAATGAATTTAAATGAGAAAGAAATTGGTGAGAAAATTTATGAATTTAAGAAAATTTGATGAATTTAAGAAAAATTT
>JAOSBK010000206.1:53240512-53254884 GCA_027568895.1 Erythroxylum shatona
AACTTCTTTCTTGGTATTGAAATAATACCGACTACTGAGGGTCTCTTCCTATGCCAACATAAGTACATTCACAATCTACTCACTCATTTTGACATGGCAGGCGCAAAACCTACTACCACTACGCTCGGCACTACTACAACACTCAAGCTAAATGATGGGATGACTTCTGCTAACTCCACATTGTTCAAACAAATACTAGGTGCCCTATAGTACTTGACAATCACTCGATCGGATGTTGCATTCGTTGTTAACAAACTTTCCCAATTTATGCACAAACCAACGGAAGGTCATTTTCAACAGTTAAAAAGGACTCTACGGTATCTCAAGCACACTGTCACGCTTGGTCTCCTACTACAACGATCCTCGTCATTGTCGCTACGAGCATTAAGTGATGCTGATTGGGCAGGAAATGCAGATGATCGTGTCTCGACTTATATCATTTACCTTGGTGACAATCCGATTACCTGGCACTCCAAACGACAATGCACAGTTACCTGATCTTCCACTGAAGTTGAGTACAGATCCGTTGCCAACACTGCTTCTGATGTCCTATGGATGCCTAATCTTCTCACAGAATTATCTGTTCCGATGCACACTACTCCTCAGATATTTTGTGACAACCTTGGTGCCACATATGTCTGCTCCAACCTAGAGTTCCATTCCAGGATGAAACATATTGCGCTAGACTATCACTTTGTACGAGAACTTGTCCAACAAGGAAAGCTGAGAGTCACTCATATCTCGACTCACGACCAAATAGCAGATATCCTCACCAATCCTCTACCAAGACGGAAACTGGAGTATTTTCGAGACAAGATGAATGTAATCGATGGTACCTTCATCTAGAGGGGGCATAATAGACAGAATTCCTAATTAAATAAGATTAGAATCGGTCTTAGTCTGTTATAAAAAACTTTCCTATCTCCCATGTACAATCCTAACTTCCTCCATGTACAATCCTAACTTACTCGACATCTCTGGACCTATAAATATATCACTGATGTATTGATTAAAAAATGACAAATACAGAAACAATTTCTACTGTTAATCGTCTCTCTTATAGTAACAACTAACATAACTACAAGAGTTCAAAAGTAGTATGGGAATCAAGCGCATTAGATCGACTAACGATGCCCTCTTTACTAAGATTTGATGGGACTTACTTACAAAACCCTCGGCACTATGGGTCTAGACTTTGAGGGCAAAATACCGCTTGGATACTCATCACATTCCGCAGACTGTAGCTAGAAACGGAGCTTCAGCAACTTGGAGGGGGATTTCAGCGACATGGAATATTGTGTGTCAAGGAGCTAAATGAAAACAGGGCAATGGACGACGAATTCTATTCTAGAGACAATTGGCTCGAAGATTGGGGTCTCCTTTATTTAATGGCTCACACCACCATTCCGGAGAGTGAACTCCATGCTACAATATCCGATTTTACTAACGAGAGTGGCAATTGGCATTGGCCTTTATTCCAACATTATCTCTCTGCCACAGTTTGTATGAGCATCGCGTCTATCCGTCCTCATATCAACGATCGAGAGGAAGATCAATTGGTCTGGGGACACGCTAATCATCAGCGATTTACAGTGACGTCTGCTTACGTTCTTATTGAGAATATCAATACGAACGATTTCCACAGGTACTGGGAGGAAATATGGAAATGAGCGGGACCTCAACGAATCAGGTCTTTTCTCTAGCTGGTGGCAAAAAGGAAATTGTTAACAAACAAATATCGTGTGATCCGACATCTAACAATGGAGAATGGTTGTAACTTTTGTAGGCAGTAAGAGTCGACTCTTCGCGCTATAAGGGACTGTCCTCAAGTAACCTCATTCTGGAGTATATTTCCTCATGCAATGATTGTTGGAGATTTTTTCAGTCAGGATGAAGGGAACTGGCTCAGGGCCAACCTTCACCAACACGTATATCTGAATTAGACAGCGTGGGCTACTATTTTTAGAGTTGTCTACTGGTTTATTTGGAAAGGGAGAAACAGCAGCATTTTTGAGCCAGGCTTTGTCTGGCTAATACAGGGTGCTAAAATTGTCATGGCGTATGTAGAGTGAATCACAAGGGCCAGCGAAATGGAAAACCGGGTTTTCCAACTCCAGGGCTTAGGGTACTCTAGTAAGATAGACCAAACTCATGGGACGGTGGGTAAAGCTTAATACGGATGGAGCAGTGAAACAGGGCTGCAACATTACTTTTCAACAAGCAGAGTTATTAGGACCTGTCATGGCCAATAGTGTGTAGGTTTCTTATAAAATATAAGAGTAGGTGATCCTCTTTCTGCCGAATTCTGGAGAGTACACTCAGGACTTATTATAGCGTGGGAGCGGGGCTATCGTCGTGTGATAGTCGAAGGACTCATTAGAAGTTGTTAACATCCTCTCCTTATCCATTAACCATATGACTAATATTAATTTTTTGGTGACAGGTATCCGAGAGCTAATACTTCGAGCATGGGCGGTACAACTAAAGCATACATATCGAGAAAACAATCAGTGTGGAGATAGATTGGCTAATCTAACCTCCTCAGTAGAACCGGGTCTGCATATCCTTCAGAAGCCTCCAACGAGCGTCCAGGACATCCTGCACCAAGACATGAATGGAACTCTTTATCGTAGAACCTTATGTTCGTAGGGGGATAGGGTTTGACTGCTAGTCGCTTGTGTTTCTTTTCCTTGTAATAAAAAAATAAAAAACATCAAAGTATGTGTGAAGCTCTAAAAAAGAGGAGTCCTCCACGAAACAAGATACTTCTAACATAGCACAGAAATACAAAGCACCGCAATATTGTGACTGTCATAAATTGAGTCACAATGTGAACTTTATAGGATATACCGGGACGTATTCTTTTATACCCAAGTACTTTGTAATAATGAATGGCTTGAATGTAAAGGGAACAGAGGGCACAGGGTACTTGGGTACAGGTGATCTGAAGGGATGATATACCATGATGAGTAATTATAAGATGTACTAAATTCCCTGCTAATTACTAATATAAGGTAAGATCATTCAAAGGTTTGCTATCTATTGTTGTGATACGAACATCACTCTATCTGTATGCTTTGGACTAGGAATAAATCTAAGCTACTAAACAATAAAGTGACAAGCTAAGCTTAAGAGATAATATTAGAGGTCGTAGAGGAAGATGAGCATTACCTAGAAGTGGTCACATAAACACTTTCTGAGAAAGACAATCACTGAGAATTACGTTTTATATTTCCATTTAAAATAGTTGTCATTTTTTAACGGCTACAAACTTAATTATAGGATCAAAGATCTCCTTATAGTCAATTGACAATATCGAGAGGGACATTATCGACCCTATATTCAAGATGATAAATGGTCAAAATTGTTCTAGCTTAATGTGAAAGAAATTTGTATATTATTATCATGTCTGTAAATGCATACAAAAAAGTTTTATACGTATAACTATAAATACATGAATAACCTGCAAATGATTGTTCTTAATTACCCAAATACTTTATTATGCAATCAATATGCATTTTTGTAATAAGATATTATAGTTGATTATGTCACTTTGATATAACTAACGAACATTTAACATATTTTTCAATTTTTAAAATAACATAAAAGTCATGAATTTATCTGTTTAAAAATATAATTAATGTCATTGTGAAATTCTTTACAAAATTGATGTTTTGAGGTATTACCTTATTATTTTCAAAGCTTTTATCTACTTCCCTTACTTCTTTAAGCCAATTCTACCAATTTGTAGTGTAACTCCAAGTCGTGGTTAAACTTTTCCGAGTTCTAGAAGTGATAATGGTCTCTAAAATGGGGAAAGAAAAAAAAACTATAGATCATGATCCTCAAATATTCCATCAGTTTTATATCTTTAAAATTGTCACGATCACACAAACCTACGTCTTATCACTCTTCACATGTTTGCTCTCTTTTCAAATATCTTCAAATTGAAGTCATCAATCTCTTTATGTCGATCGGTGTGCCCATGTTTTCAGTTCTAGTTTCTTCGCAGTATCCTTAATTTCTTGCTTTTGGTGTTGCAAGTTCCAGCTTTCCTAGGCAAATAAGCTCCACCCCTTGATTGATTCACATTGTTACTTCTTCAACCACTAGACTCTTCTTCTTTGAAGACGTCACATACTTCTGGAAGCAAAAAGTTACACCGACGCCAATAATTCCAACAACGACTACCGTATATTAGTGTTGAGTGTTTAGGATAAGATGTGATATACCTACAGCATTGCTAGTTTTAGTCTTGCTCGCGTGGACATAGATGGCTAAATTTTTCTACTTATTTGATTGTTTTCAGGATTAATTTAAGAATTTGTTTTTTTTTTGAAGAAGGTAACATTTAAGAATTTGTTGATTCTGGTATTAATCTTGGTTTCAATTCTAAAATTTTATAAGACAATTTATTATTGTGAGGATGAGAGATCAACTTTTTCTATAATCTAATTTGCTTTTTTTCATATTTTTATGTTGTTGCAATTTGAAGAATTATTTCGTTAATATTTGATTGATCTTTACATTCGCATTCCAATAATTAGAAGGTTGTGAAGTCAAAAATAATAAAAACAATGCTTTCACCTAAGATAATTTAATGATATGCTTCTTTCTTGCTAGGGCGGTTTGATTTCTATTCGAATACGTTGTTTGAAAGAGTATTAAAACAATGAAAGAGGTATGCTATTAAAAATAACAGAAATGGGTCGCTCACTCGCTTGACTTTTTTACATAAATCGCTGAAACAATTTTCACGAATCAATACTTTAATAAGTGGTAACAGAAGATCCAAGTTAATGGTCAGACTTTATTAGAGGAAGAAAGCAACAGCCATATAAGACGATATTTCTGACTAACATAAAAATTCTAGAATGTGCGAAGTCTATGGGTCTGTCAACTTGTAACATATAGGATAGAGTTTTTTTTTTTTTTACATATAGAATAGAGCTTATTATGTGTTTCGAATGGTTTATAAAAGAGTTAAAAAAGAAATAAATGTGGAATATCTAATTTGGGTTCTATCTGAATTTTTAAAGCAATTTTTGATGCCAAAATGAATTTTAATCTTTCAAGACCTTTACGGAAAATATTTACAGACACGCAGTTAACACCTTTCTACATTTTCTCAAGATTTAAACGTTTTTAACAGATCAGAGGATCTGTATATTTACGAATGATATGAGCAATTGCTAAAAACCTTAATCTTTATATATAGCTTCTATATCGAACTTCCTCATCACAAGTTCGATATAGGTCTGGTCCACACTAATTAGGATCTATTTTCTTCCCGAACTTCGACTTAATGATTTAGATCATTTATTATGTTACTTTATTATCTTTGTCTGGATCAAATTACATAACTTAATCGATAAGTTATTGAAAATTCGAAAATACAATTAATACTTGTCCAAATTTATGAGAAAGGACAAAATTATCCAACATTCTCCCATTTGGACAAGTATTAATTACAGTTTTGAATCAAGTTTTAAAAAGTTTAAAAATTGGTTAAGTCACGCTTACTATATTGGTACCAAATTAAAAAACATTTGATTCAAAAGTAATGAAAGTTCAACATTCCATCCTGCAAGGCTTTCGATACCGAAAAATATTAAATACATGTGTCATGTACAACACAAATCTAATATAATCACGAATATCTATTACCTTACTAACATGAATTAGAAAATGAAGTGTAGTAAATTAGAATGATACATATATGATCTAAAAGGTATGATTTTCCTTGTTGGTTTCGATTTTTCCAACTTTATGCTAAACTGCATGTGCTAAATTGCAACAGAAAAATCATGCTTTCTCTCACCGAATGCTAAAGAGCATTAGAAAAAACTTGTTTTCTCTTACTGAATGTTAAACAACACTAGAGAAAATATTTATGTTCTCCAACTTTATGCTAAATTGCATTAGAGAACCTTTATGAGATTGAAAACTTATATCCTCCTTTGTCATATTAAATTTATGGATATCAATACTAAATTGTATGTGTCAAAATAACATAAACTTAAGGTCAATTTTTATACATGTCTAATAACCTTTAAAATGCTTAAGATCAACACAAATCTTAACTCTTTCATATGTATGATAACTATACACAAAAACAGTTATTAGTGAGGATAAAAAGAAGATCATCTATATTAATTAGTGAGGATAAAAAGAAGATCATTTATATTAATAAATAATTATAATGTCATAATACATCAAAATATTCAATTTTTTAAGTATCAAATCATTCCCGAGGAGAAAGGGAGAGCAATCAATTTTCAAAGCCAATACAGACCGTTTCTTCTCAGCAAAGCCTCTCTAGAACACACGCTTTCGAAAATGACAAATGTATATCGTAATTAAGAAACATTAACAATGGTTTAAGGTCAAACGTTGAACATGGTAAGCAACGTTTTTCTTTTTGAGAATGATATTAAGGATATAATAGCAGGATTTGAGAACGATAAGCTTCTCATTTATCTATATAATCTAACGAGAGTGTTTGGTTTACTGGAATTATCATTCCATTCCTTATATTTATATTTGGTAATAAGTTATTCTCTGGTTTAATTAAAGAAAACATACATAATACATAATTAAAGATTTACTTATTTCTTAAGTTTAGGAAGTAAGTAAACTCGCCTTTCCCTATTTTTATCTATTTCAAGTGGGTTGAGAATAAAAATAAGGACTTATTGAAAAAACATCCTTAAAGAATCAACTTAATTACTTAATTATAAAAAATATAATAATAAAAAGAAAATTAATAATAATAATGTAGTTAATGAGAACTAATAAATATTTTAATCTTTTTATTAATCGTTCTGAATTTATTTTTCAAACTAAATATTCATATTGCATCATCATTAAAATTTTTAAAAATAAAATAAAATAAATAATACATATCCTATTTTATTTTAAATAATTACTATTTCATAAATAACAAGGGCCATGGAAAGTGGCCTTATTTATTTCATTTCCATTATGAGAACAATTTCCTTTTAAGTCATCATTTGAGATAAAAGTTTGGACCTTTAATCCGTAATAACGTCATTAGCCTCAAAATCTTAACCTTTGATAGGGAAGAGGCCCAAGACTTCTCACTTAGGCCGGAAATGATGAAACATGGGCCTCCAAATTGTTCAAGCTCCTTCTTTGTTCTCTTTTCCTTTTCTCTTTAATCGTACCTTCTTCTTTTTGTTTTTTTTTCCATACGAAAGGACAAAAGTTGATAGTCCAATTTCAACCAACAGCAGAAAACCCATAATTAATTTAAAATTTAACCACAAATTGCAAAATTATACAACCAATAAGCCCCATAGAAAACACCAAGTCCTAATGGAGGGCAGGTAGTGTATATGTGACAAAAACGAAAGGAGCTGTGGTGTGTGGGGACAGACACTCACTGTCACGGCCTTATTCTCCAGTCCAAATAGAAACCTACAAGCAAAGGAGGCGGGAACTTCAACTTCAACCCCCATCTTTTGTACTCTTTTTTCTCGTTAACGCATCTTCTTCTTTAAGTCCCTATTATATATTGTTGTGTTGTGCATGCATGTTCCATTTGTGCTAAATCCGATAAGTCCAAGGATCCGCGTGATTCGCACGTTAACTAAAAGTCCAATTGGTCAAATTGCCATTTACACGTGGACACCAACAATTTGGGTCCTAATTGTCCGGTTGTATTCAAGTCTTTGATTTGTTTCAATAATTCGATTTTTATGAATTGGCAATCAATAGTTTAAAAAGAACGAAAGATTTAACAATTATTTATAAAAAAAAATTAAAGGCTTAACTCTGTTAATTATCCCAAAAAAAAGTTACAAGATAAAAGAGCATCCAACTTTTAAGCCTCTCGGAACCCTAAACATAAAGCAAAGAGCTTTAATCTGGAGGACAAAGTCTTGGATGGTTTTAAGAAACTAAATTATACACCTTCTTCTTCTTCGTCTTCTTTATATTATCAGTCAAAAAACACTTGTGATGATTATCCATCATCCCAACAAAGTCCAATCATTGAACCTAAACTTTTTAACTCGCATGGGCTTGGACAGAGATAAAGAGACAAAAAGTGTGATGAAGCATAAGGTCTGCCATAATAGGATCATTCTCATTGTTCTGAAAGTGGAAAAAGAGGAAGATGATGGACCAAATGCAAGAGAGGAGCAGAAGAAGAAAAGACAGCAGCTCAAAATGATAGGTAAAAAGTGAAAAAAGAAAAGGTGGGGTGGTCCTTTACCTAAAGGTTCTTCAGTTAGGTCCACTTATTTCCATGTCATGAAATACACCTACTACTTGAGTTTGCAATTCAAGAAGGGAAATAGACATGTTCTTATTAATGGTTTATTTATTTCCATTTCCTTACTTAAGACTCTCTTTTTAAAGGAGGTCTTGAGTTCGAGTCACGTCAAAGAAAAGAAAATAGGCATGTTCTTATTGATGATCCTCTAGTTCCCTGGGCAAAGCTCCTTGATCGGATCAATTACGGACGCCTTGCTTCTAGCGACAGTATGGGAGTTGGAGCTGCTAGGGAACCTAGGGCTGATGGGAACCTGATGCTGAGCAGGGGAGAGCCAGTGATCAATCATCAGCTGAACAATCTAGAGTATGTGAAGACTCCTTGTGCGCAGAAGTGTACAGTCTACGTAAGAATCTGAGGGATCTTGGGGTTTCAGATTTACATCCTCTAAGTTCTTAGGGTGAGGTTGTAGGAACTTAAGATTAGTCTGATTAAGTCAGGATATCTAATGTAATAATAAAAAAAAAAAGTTGAAAAAGCAAGAAAAAGAGCCACCGCCAATCTGATGCTATGCTTAGTTTCTTAGCCACAATTTTTCCAGATCTAAGTGGCAGGAGGTTTATTAATGGTGGGTTTGAGTGACTGTTTGAAACATTACGTCCATACATGAAAGCTGACTTACGGTGTTCCCTTGAGATCGAAAAGCGAGTCCCACTTGGTAGAGACTCGTATTTATTATTATGAGGGCATTACTTTGTTGCTATGTTCAGTTCCTCGGGACCTAATTCAGATTCCAAACTGCCATTTAAATGACGGCACGGTTTGATGATCAACTCACGGGAATTAATATAGTTGATTTTATTAATATCTAATATCAATTACTCTTTCTTATTTAAAGTAAGTGTCGTTTTAGAGAAATGCACACTTATTAAGAAAACTAGTGAAATGTTTGATATACCCTTATTAATTGTATGTTAATTTCCTTGAAATGTAATATGTATAATTAGGATGTGAGAGAAATTAAAGGGTAATTTTGAAAATAAAATTATAAATATGCATGAAAAATCGTGAATGATACTTATTTTGAATAATTAAAATTCCTCTACAATGATATTTATTTTAAATAGGAGGGAGTAATAAAATATATAGAAAAACAAATCCCAAGAAGACTATAGCAAAAGGTGGTTGCGATTTGCATAAAATTCTAGTCTTAGACTTCCAGAAGGTTAAGTAGAATCGTCAAAAAGATTAATTCCAGAGATAGAGGAAATTAGAAGGGTTAGGAAATGGATAGTATGCCACGTAATTCATACACACTATAACGTTTCATTCGCTTGAGCATTTTTCCCTCCAAAAAAAAAAGCTTGACGATTTATAAAAGTAAAAAATGTTTATACTATTAGATATACATATAACCATTCACTACAACAAACTTTACATTAAATGTGTAAAATAAGGATGCCTATAGTTTTTAGATACATTTATGCTTTATAGCACAAAACGTCTTCAAATCCTTGTAATTGTAAACTACAGGGGACGTTTTCAGAAATTGTGCCAATAGTTTTTAACTATGCTTATTTTTTGTAGTTAAATATTATTAGTTATGTTTTAGGGTAGAAGCTAAAAGTTTTTAGTTATAATTTAAAAATATAGTCAAAAATTTTTAGCTACTTTTCAGATGTTTTAACTAAATATTATACAATATTGTGATAAATTATTTTTAATATATTATACAATATATTAATAAATTATTTATTAATCTATATTATGGATTAAAAATATAAAAAACAATTTATCGTAACACCGTTTAATATTTGATTAAAACATAACTAAAAATATTTAGCTATGTTATATATTTTTATTATAAATTTATTATACAAATAAGTCATATAAAAATATTATTAATTGTAACCAAAAGTTACACTTTTAAGTTAGCCAAACACTTTTAATTCCAATTTTGAAAAACGCCAATATAAATTAGAAAATGATTAGATCATAGAAAATAGGACTTATTGGCAGAAATATATAATTACAAACACGAATCTCAATAATCGATTGTCGATGTTTTTATTTATAAAATGATTACAAGGAGTGGTACCCCAAAACTATGGAATTAGGATGTGACCTGGGTGCTTTTGTCATTGAAAAGGACAAAGGGCCATCATGCACCACCAAAAACTAGCTGGTGGACTTGATCGTTTGATTTTATCCCATACTATGACAGACGCACACCTGCAATTGGCAAATAAAAAGCGTGCTCTTTCTTATCTTATGTTGTTATCCACAAAAGAAAACGGGAAGTCAGGAGTCAGGACTGGACCGGAACAGGTCTTCCATTCTGATAATTAATTCCTATCTTATTTTATTAAAATTATATATAAAAAAGAATTGAAAAACTAAAAGATTTTTCAACAATAACAAAATCTAAAATAAGTATTTTCATTTTATTCACTTTCAAGTTGTTATATAAATATCATATATTCTCAAAAAAATGAGGTCATTCAATTCTCTCTTATTAAATTCTTTATTTTTCATTATTTAATTTTCAAAAACTAAATCTTAAAAGATATTATAATAATTAATTAAGTAATTTTGTCAAAAAAATTATAAATTAGTTGACATTATATTTCTATCCTTTTTTTATCTGAGACACTCAAATCTAAACCTAAAATAAAAAATTTTAAGCCCACAAAAATTACATTACATTATTTGGAAAAGTGACTCCACAAATTTACAAAATTCAGGGCACGAGAGAATGATAATAAAAATAAGAATGAATATAATGAATAATAAAAATAGATATTATTATTATAATTATAATAGTTGGTTAAAAGAAATAAATGATTAACATTCCCATTAATAATGATTAGTTTGTAAAAAATATTAAAAATAAAAATTTATTATATAATATTGTAATTAATTAATATTTTAATTAATTATATTGTAATTAATTAATTACAATATATTAATTAACTAATAATATTGTAATTAATTAATTATAATATTTTAATTAATTAATTATAATATTTTAATTAATGAATGAATTATATTTTAATTAATTATATTGTAACTAATTAATTAATAATTTTTGATTAATTATATTTTAATTAATGAATGAATTATATTTTAATTAGTTATATTGTAATTAATTAATTATATTTTATAAATAATTAAATTATAATTATATTGTTAATACAACATATTCAGAGCCTGCACATCCTATTACCTGTTAACTGTCTTTTAGTTCGTTTAATGCATTAATTAATTAATTAATTAGATTATATAATATATATATAATTATATGTAGTGTCTGGTATGTGAAACAAACAGTGGACTGACCCCACCAAACCTAATCATGATTTCTCCCCTTCACCCACCTCCATTTCTACTGGCTTTAATCGAATCATTAGACTTTACCTTTTAAAACTATATAGGTTAGGTATAATAAGTTTCAAATCCTCTCTCCACCTTGAACAAAGTGATGTGATTATTATGTCAAGCTAAATTCAACATTATAAGCCTAAAGTAAACTGCTCATGTTCACAAGAACAACCGAAATGAAATAGTAAGCTTTAAGCAAAAGAAAATAGCTGAGATTTTTGTGTTGTTGTTGTGAATTTACCGGATGATTGTCAAGAAATTAAACACTCCAGCTTTTGCAGTAAACCAAAATAACATACTATTTTTGGTTATGTCTTGCTCTAAAATGCAATTTACTCGTAATATTTGTAAAATATAAGTGATTGTTGTTTTCAATATGTTGGATTTATTAAAATCAATTAGTTAAAATTAGTCACTTAATTTTTAATCGTTATTTTATTTAAAATATGTAATTTACGAACTATTATATACAATTAACAATATTTAGATGTAGCTTAATTTTGATAGTTGATAAAACAAGTAAGGATAAAAAAGAAAAGTTTTTTTTTCAATTTTTTATTAATTACTTCCTCAGCTCTAAGTACAGGAAGGAGGATGAAACTCATTTTTCACTTTTTATAGTCCACAGTGGATTGCTATAATACTATAACATTACTAAATCATTGATCTCTACGAGCCAAAGAAAGAAAAGAAACGGTCTACTTAAATTTTAGTCACGTCAAATAAATTAAGATTTTAAATTATATGTACAAATTATTTAAAATAATTGCAATGTTCATTCATTATATTTGGTTTGATTTATTTGAAAATATTTATCTTGAGATCCTATTTATATATTCCAAGAAACCTTTATTTCAATTTTATATTTGTTTGTAAGTCATTTGTCAAATATGCGTTATGGTTTATAGAATCAATATTTCTTAATTATTTAAACCAATTCATTAATAAATTTTGAAATAGAAATTGTAGTACGTTCTATATTTTTCTAGTAAACCTCATAATGTTGTCATTTTTACATGTTAGTTTTTCATTTCTATTTTTATATGATCACAATTCAGATTTGGCGATAGAGGGTTGTGATTCCCCCTCAGCAATGGACCAAATTCCTAACAATCTAGGAGACTTTTGTTTGCAATTCAAAATTGCAAAAAAACAAAATCAGCAAGAAAGAGAAAGAGAAATCTCAAATACTAACAATAAGGGTAAAAAAAAAAAGCGTATTTTGGCATTAGTGCTGGCCTTGGCCAGGGGCAAGTAGAGCATTTGCCCAAGAGCGACCATAAAAAGGGCCCCATCATTTAATGTTTTGGTTAATTAGCAGTTGCTAAAGGTCTACACTCTTTTTAATGAAGAGGTAATAATAAATGTAGAGAACGTTGGCGAAAGCTGTTGATGTTTTCCAGAATAATAAACGTCAGATAATGTTGGAAGCTTCCCAAATATTGTTTTGGAAGCTATATTAAAACGTCAGATAACGTTGAAAGTTTTCCAAATATTGTTTTGGAAGCTATATTATCTCTGACAGTAATGAAACAACTTCCAAGATTGATCAAAATTAATATTAACATGTTATACTTATAAATAGTTTTGAAGTATTTAGGTGTATTTTTACTTTTTAATTTCTTTATTTTTATCAATATATGTATTTAAGGTACTCCAACTTAAAAATTAGCAGAAAAAAATTTCACGATTATGTCTTATAAGTTCTGAGTATAATTTAACGATAAAGTTTCTGATTTTTAATGTATTTTTAACTTATTAAATATTTGAATATGTTATAATTAATTTGTAATTTGTCATTAATGTGGACATTGTATTAGCTTATTTCCTAAGTATGTTAATTTCTTATATTTTTTAGAAATTAATGTATCTCTATCATTAAAATTTGCTCTTTATTTTTTATTTTTAATATTAGATATTAAATTTTGTTATTTATTTTTTCCTTTATCACAGAGATAGTATTATTTATATATCTTTGTGATATATTGTGAAGCTATTAGAGTTTAGTTATGCCTGCATACTTCTTCCAGTTTCATACAGGTACTTTTATTCTTTTTCTAGTCCAACTGTGTTATATTTGGTTTATATTATGTTGCCTAAAAAATATTTATTTGAAAGTGAAAAAAAGGGAAAAAAATAAGTAACACAGGTGATAGAATGTCAAAAAAGAGTAATTAATAAATTTATTAAAAGAGTAGACTCCTCTAGTGAGAGTCTTGAGGAATATTATGTAAAGGTAATTTTGAACAACATAAAGAAAATTTAAGTGATGAAATTCATACTCATGAGGATGTTAAAAATCTGAGTGAGCATGATCATGTACCAAATCCATCCACTTTAGAAAATTTAAAGGCAGATGAGTAAGTAAGCCATATATTGGACATTTATGATCCTAGAAATTGAGATAATTTTGATAATAAAGTAAGGGATATTTTAGTTGAAAAAGGTCCTGTAAGAGAATTGAATCTTATGTTTCCTTTAGATAATACCTCTCATTATTTTTCATATTCTTATTATTATAGAAATTTGAGTCATTGAGAGATTAGCAATAGAAAATGGTTGGTTTATTCTAAATATGTAGATAAAGTATATTGTTTTTGTTGTAAGTTGTTTAGATTTACTAACAAACAAAGTGGATTAGCAAATGACGGATTTAGAGATTGAAAGCGTCTTAGTGAGAGACTCAAAGAACATGAGAATTGCATTGAGCATATGACTAATATGAGAACCTGGAATGAATTAAGAGTAAGAT
>JAOSBK010000206.1:53263475-53279012 GCA_027568895.1 Erythroxylum shatona
ATTATAATGTCTAATATATAACTATCAGTGGTTTAATATTGTCAAACAATTAAAACCTTTCAATCCGCAAAAAAATAGCTGATAAGCTATTTACTAAACAAGTTCATATTTATGAAGTTATTAGCAAAGTTGTTAATAACTCTGAATTATAAAGATTCTACTTGAATTTAAGTTCCTCCACAGAAAAAGATTATGACTTTCATTAATATTCTCTTGTTCAACTATTTGGCCCAACGTCTTTTATTATATTTTCATTATTTAATTTACAAGCTCTGGAAGGATAAAAAGGAATCGAATTTATTGCTATAAGAATGTAAATGATGCAAACTTGTTATATATATATATATATATATTTAGTATCGACAGATAAATAAAAACCATAAAAATTGTTATAGCTGCATTTTTTAATAAATTAAGCAGTCTTTTACTATAAAAACTTGTACTCATAGCTCCTATAATCTGAATTTTAATCTGAAGTATTTGAATACACACAATGTCATAGTTTTTTTTTAAATATAAATATGTTGATGGCACTAATTTCTTACAAACTATTTTTATATAACCAAATTTATTTATTCTTTTACATTTCATTATTTACTTGTCTATGCTTGGAGTACTGGGCCCAATTCCATTCATGAAGCATACACGTTCATTTTAAGGGGTGTGACATGGAGGCATGATACAAAGACGTGAATAATGTAAAACTTGATTACCGCATGAGTCAACTGTATTTTCATAAATAATATATATTTATGATATTGAATAGAGAAATAAATTTTATATTAATCTGATTTCAACTATATAAAATTTAAATCATGATTTTAGTATTCAGAGTCGCGACAATTACTAATATAAATTAAAATTATGGTCAAATATTTGAGTACATATATTATCATTTTAAATATGTCCTTGTAATTAGTACTAAAGATTATTTTCTATTTTTCTTATAATATATTTCAAGTTTCAACTTCAACATATATTTGAGAATTCAAACTTGAACATTTACATACTAAATTTTAAGAGACTCTTCCAATAATTATTTATATGTAAAACACACTGTTAAATTCGGTTTTAATTATACTTATAATTTTTTATGAAAGTTACATAGTAATTTAAGTGTTACAATCTGAATTAATAAGAATAATTTTAAAATTCAACTAAAAGTATTTGAAATCATGGGTATTTTTGTACTTTTTTAAATAAAATAATACAAAGAATAGCATCAACCTAACTTTCATTCACAAGTTAGTTATGTTAAAGTCCACATTGGAGTTGGGTGAACCAGAATATAAAATTTGCAATCCATTAATCGTTTTGTTAGGAATAGAGTGAGTGAATCAAATTTAATTACTAATTTAAGTTCCTATTTGGTCAACAAGAAAAGAAACACACGGGGATGGGATGAAGCTACTGTTTTTGTATTTTGAATTATTGAAATGTTGAATTATAAATTCAATCACTATCTATAAATTTTAATAATTTTCATTTCTAAAAAACTATTTATTTATTATTTTTAAGTTACTTGTCGTGACTCACAATAATAGGATAGAGTTTGTTCGGCCAATTGAACCGACCTTAAAACTGTTATTGATGTTAGCGTGGTCGATTGGTCATGGCTCAGCCAAAGTTGTCTGTATATAGAAAAGCAAAGCCAACAACTCCCACTATTTGCTTAACTTTTGACTAATTTCCCCAATTGCTTGTATCAAACATCTCACGATCTTGGGGTAAAGTCAAGAACTGGCAGAAATCTTACGTTTCCACGAGAGAAAAGGACGTTAGATTTTGTTATGTAATTTGATTCCGAATATATTATATAAAGTATCGAAGCAGGCAAGACCTAAAATTCTCCATTAACACAAGTCATGGTCTTTGTTAAAAACCACCGCCAATTTGTTCTTCCTAATTCACCACATAATGTCAAACTGCACCAACCCGGAACCTTCTTCTAAAATCTATCAACGTAATTGTACATGGGATTATGATATATATATAATCAAACACAATTAATTTTTTTGGAATATATCTTAAATAGGATGTTGATGTGTAGAATCGAGCCAACTTGACCTAATTTTATAAAACTTATGTTTTAATTATACTAAAATAATATTATATTATAAATTTTAAATTAGACTAGAATAAAAATTGATTAATTCAATCCAATGATTTTGAGTTGAAGTGAATTAGATTGAATTAAAAATGTTAATTCTAATAATTATTAAGCCAATATAAAGTTGAGTAAAATAGGGATTTGTTTTCTTTTCAAATGCGTAATCATGACTTTCTTTGAGATTAAAACCTTAAGTTGAATACTAAAATATTCACCATTAAGATTAGTAGTTGAACGGCATTTCAATTGGCCTTTTAGAATTTAAGATTTAAGGTTAAAGATTAGGGACGATATTCTCTATTCCGGTTATTGGTTAACCAGTTTCATTTAATCATAGATTAGGCTAATTCTACTTTCATTTGATCATAGATCATTAACTTCGCAACTCTCTCTCAAGTTCTGACCTCTTAAATCACCTCATCTCGCAAATGCAATTAAATGCGTAGCATTGAATATTGAGCCGATGATAGAAAGTTGCAGTCTCTTAACGTACATGACGACCTGGGAAACAGGAACAGAAACAGGAATCTAGTTCGGGCACTCACTGTCTGAATTCAAAATTTCAAGCCATGAACATATGCATAGGTCATCAGGATGTGGGACTAAAACTCTTGACGTAAACTGCATTTGCTTGTCTTGTTTCGTGCCAGTGTAGGAAAATTGGAAGTCAAACACTCCGATGGGTTTGGTTTTTGGTAGCTTCGGTTTGGTTGACCGAAAAGCTAGGGGGACACCAGGTCAAACCCTCTTATGTCAAGAACTCGTCACAGAAACAGAGTTCGAAATCTCACTGGTGCCAGCAATAACAGAGTGACTTTATAATTGAATTCATATTGCTGCAGTCTGCAGACCAAGTTTAAGGTAACTCTATTAGTGAAGATGTTTTGGGTCATAAAGATGTTCTAATCAAATAATACATAGAATATGACAGAACAATAAAATAGGATAAATAAAATTACAGCTCAAGCCCCAAGGTGTCATGTATGTTTTTTTCTTTAATTTTTTTATCAAAGTAACCTTTTTTAATCTTTTTTCTTTTGTTTTGTTTTGAAAACTGAAGCCAACAGCTCCACTGAGAGCCTCCTACAAAACAAAATTGAACGAGATTCACTTCAATTGCAGCTGCTACTGCTACCATAGATGTTTCTCAATCCTAAGTAGTTTCATTTCATCACGTCTCCGGTTCGTCTCTGCCACTCCATCAATTGCACTCACCACGTATTCCCTTATAGTGTCCCCCCACGCGCACTCTTTCCATCTGTACCTCTCCGTCTTTCTTTTCTAGCCAACAAACCCATTAAAGACTCTTGTTTTCGTACTCTACAGTGCTTCTCTCTTCCAAAGATTGAATCTTGCATTTTACTATCAGTGGAAAGCTGGGTACTTCACATATTTAGCCGGTTCTTGGGGGCAAGCTGGAGCAGAAATGGTGGCAGAACCTTGGATACTGAAGATGGGCAACCAGGTGAGTAGCAATCTCAAGCACGCACTTCTTCTTGAGCCTTATTCTAACAGGAAAAGGAACCTCAAAAGATCCGATTCCACGAAAGACAAAGAGACCATTGGCATACTTTCTTTTGAGGTTGCTACTGTCATGTCCAAAACGGTATACCTCCACAAATCGCTGTCGGATTCTGAGATCTCCAAGCTCAAAGCCGAGATCTTTAAGTCTGAGGGAGTTAAGAACTTGGTGTCTAGCAATGAGAATTACCTTCTCGAGCTTGCTCTAGCGGAGAAACTTGATGACCTCAACAAGGTCGCTAGTGTCGTTTCCAGGCTAGGCAAGAAGTGTGCTGAGCCTGCCTTGCAGGGTTTTGAGCATGTTTATGCTGATATAACAAAAGGGGTCATTAATGTGAGAGAATTGGGTTTCTTGGTTAAGGATATGGATGGTATGGTCAGGAAGATGGAGAGGTATGTGAATGCGACCTCCAATTTGTATAGTGAAATGGAGGTTTTAACTGAACTGGAACAGTCCACCAAGAAGTTCCAATACAACCAGCACGAAGAGACTCGTAGGGCATTCGAGCAGAAACTTATTTGGCAGAAGCAGGATGTGAGGCATCTCAAGGAAATTTCTCTTTGGAACCAGACATATGACAAAGCTGTGGAGTTGTTGGCAAGGACCGTATGCACAATTTATGCCAGGATTTGTATGGTGTTTGGGGAATCTGTATTGTGTAAGGAGAATTTTGAAGGGGTTGGTGTGTTTTTTTCTTTCCCTACTTTTAAAAATGAACATGGGGAGGAGGTTTCTGGTCAGCTTGATGATGGTCATCGTCCGCACTTGATTTCAAGGCCACTTAGACGGGTTGTTAGCAGGAGAAATAGTACTGAGTCTCGGTCAGGATCAACTGACAGAGGCCTGGCGATGAAAAAATTGACTAACATAAAGCCGAGGATTGATTTGCGAAGAGGTGAAGTTGAAATCTTTCGAGGTGAAGATATGATTTTTCCTTGTGGGACTAGTCCTGGAAGGCTTTTCCTGGATTGCCTTAGTGTGACTAGTTCAGCTTCAAGGTTTGATGATGATGATCATAGCAGTGCTGTCGAAAATGGGGATCGGAATAGCCAAATTTCTGGATGCTGCAGCGATTCCAATGGCGGTTTGAGGAAGGAATATCTAGGCCATTCAAGCTCTTCTAATTGGCCACTGAGTAGAGTACCTTTTAGTGGTGATCAAAGACGAACCAAGTGTACTAGCGTGCCAAGCAGCATCCAATTAGGCTCCAAAAGTAGGATATCCGTGTATGCTCCTCCAACCACTTTGGGAGGGTCTGCATTGGCGTTGCATTATGCAAATGTTATAATTGTGATCGAGAAACTGCTTCGATATCCCCATTTAGTTGGTGAGGAAGCCCGTGATGATTTGTATCAAATGTTACCAACAAGCTTGAGAACGTCATTGAAGTCTAATCTGAAGTCCTATGTCAAAAACCTTGCTATATATGATGCTCCTCTTGCCCATGATTGGAAAGAAACTCTTGATCAGATTCTGAGGTGGCTAGCTCCGATGGCACATAACATGATCAGGTGGCAAAGTGAACGTAATTTTGAGCAACATCAGATTGTATCAAGAACAAATGTTCTTCTGCTTCAGACGTTGTACTTTGCAGACAGGGAAAAGACAGAGGCAGCTATTTGTGAGCTTCTTATGGGGTTGAATTACATATGTCGCTATGAACATCAGCAAAATGCATTACTTGACTGTGCAAGTAGTTTCGATTTTGAGGATTGTATGCAATGGCAGTTGCAGTGCCGAGCTTCTTTTCTTAATTAATGCATTGTTGAATTTGAGCACCCAAACAACCTTGTAAAGCATAGGTCGTGACTTCTGATGTTAACTTGAATACGTACAATGGACAGTTGAACTCTATGAATCTGTGAGCTTTGCGAATCGGGTATCTTATTTTGTCAAAGACCTGCATTGATTAATGTAATTTATCACCAGGTATGGGAAGTTTTGACATTTGAAGTTGAAGTACATACCTTATTAATTTTATGTAAAGAAGTCAGCTTCTCTATAATGTGTGCAAAGTTTTGTATATCATTTCAGCTTTTCCTTTAACCTAGCCGTCTGGAGCTCTTGCAAATTTCTGGTTTAATGTAATACCATTAACATTTCCTATGTTCACGGCAATGTGCTTTAAACCACCCAAAAAGGTGGGAAGAAATCTGTGATAATTTTGAGCTTTACTTGCCGACATTTGCATATTGCTTGATCCTATCATTTTGCAAAAAATACTTTCTGAGAAGCAGTTCGTGACCATTTTGAAAAAAACTCTCTTAGTAGAGGCAAGTATTATTGCATATGACGGAGAAAAAGCAGGCATTTCTTAAAATTATTTGAGTGAAAATGACCTGATTTCTGTATATTGCTACTCTCTATTATTGCTGCCTGATATTGCAAAGCCTGAACTCTGTTCTGTAGAATTTGTAATGAAGCCCTAGATTGACATTGCAACTTGGCACAAGGGCTAGATTCTTGGAGGTTCTCAACTTTCCAGGTTTTAAATTTGATTGCTTCTAAGTCCTGAGAACTCCAAAGCACTTTTCATGTACAAGAAAACAGGTTTAGGAGGTAGCAATTCAAGGTTCAGCCCATGGAGGAGCAATCCATCAAAGGAAAGCAACATACAATAAGAGCAGTTAATATCATGTGGGCATTAAACAGGTTACAGTTGTGTAGAAGGGTGCATTGAGTGTTACAATAAAGGAGCTGCCACGGATTTTGTTTGAGTGGTTAGATACATACATACATACCAAAGCAATTGTCTGTTTCTGGTAAACTTAGACCTCAAACACCAGCTTTTTATGTCGTCACTACTAGCTGGAACTTAAGCCACTAAACTACCACATGATTCAGACAAGTAGAGTAAATGACTTGTAAGCTCCCATATCTTATAGTGACTAGAAAGAACATGTTTCTGGATCTGGTTTCCTTCACATGTAGTGGGTCAAACCTAATTAATGAAACCAATAACTGTTCTTCTCCAACTTGGTTGCCATTTATTTGATTTGTCCAAAATTCTATTTTCTTGTTTATAAATTGCATAAATGGAATTGCGGTTCTAAATTTTCTTTTGTAACACTAAAGTTTTGAAACTAAATACAAATTAATTGTGAAAAAATTAATTTATGAAAGTTTTAATCTTTTAGAATTTTTCATTAACCCTAAAATTTAACCTCGACGACTTTTATAAACTAAATCTAGACATATACAAAATAAAAAAACAGTTCCTTTTTCATTGTGAATTGTTGTTTCAAGTCTTTGCCCAAATAAAATGGACTCAACATTTACAATAATATTGGGCTTCTGATACTTCCGATCTTAAAATCCCCTCTTAAAAGTTTCAATCTTTTATTTTCTCCGATCCCGAGCATCAATTTCGTTTCAAAATCGCCACACAGTTTTTTTCTTCGTTTCCTTCAATTTCGCATCAACCCAGTTGAAGATAACTGGAAATCTCTCCATCCCATGAGTTACCGGAGGTTCGTCGTTTTCAGTTCCACTTATTTACAGCATTCTCCATTCAAATATCATATTGATCTGCAGTCACTTCTTAATTTCTTGGCATAAAGATTGTTTCTTTCTATCATTGGATTGAGTTATTTTCGTTATTGGTGCTGTTGATAAATATGGGAATTGTTATATGGGAGCGATAGTCATGTTCTGTATAAATGATTTGTGTTTTGACTACGAATTAGTTTTTGGGGAATTGTGGCAGAGAGAACCGTGGTTCAAGATCAGGTCTTTTTGATGATGGTCTGGAAGAAGGTGGTCTAAGGGCCTCCTCTTCATATTCTCATGAAATTAATGAGCACGGCAATGACAGAGCTATGGACACTTTGCAAGACAGGGTGGTTTTCCTCAAGAGAGTAAGTCTCTAGTTGTTCAAAGTTAACATTTTGCCTACCATTTTGGTTTCACTCAACGTCAAGCTTATCCTTTTCTTTTGCATTTCTTATCATATAAAATTTCTTGTAAGAAATCGATAAAATACGATGACCTTAGTTAGATCCAGTTTCTTCTGTACTTGCTGTAGAAACGCTGTTCAGACATACAAATAGATTGAAGTTTCATATTGTGGGTATTCTATGTCTATTGGCATGAACTAACCAAGATTGCATCTTGCTTGTAGTCCTTAATACTCTATAGTTGCTTAGATATGAATAAAGATTTGATTTTGTTGGTTTAAGTGGTGCAATTTAGTAGTCATTTGATCCTTTGATTTTGAAAAGCATAACAAAGAAAGAAAGGAAGTCAAGAAAAAGTAAATGCCTTCAAATTCTAGCTTATATATGTTGTCCTCCGTTAACTGAAGCAATTACTGACTTCTGTTTCTGTTGTACATAGTTAACGGGAGATATACATGAGGAAGTTGAGAGCCATAACCGCATGCTTGACCGAATGGTATGAGAATTGGATTGTTTAAACGTATTCCCCTTGGTTAAGTTAAACTCTTATGCTTTTTTACTGAACCTTGTCTTAAAATTAGGGCAATGGCATGGATATATCAAGGGGATTAATGTCAGGAACCATGGATAGATTCAAAATGGTACGCAGGCTTGATTTATGTATTATATTGCCTTCATCTTGGTTTTTATTTTACACCATTGCAATTTGGACTTGACTGGGTATGATAAGTTCTTGATATTCAGGTATTTGAGAAGAAATCAAGTCGCAGAACATGTACCCTTGCAGTGTTTTTTGTTATCTCCTTTACGGTAGTGTTTTATACGATCAGGTAAGCAATCTGGTGAGATACTTACTGCAACAGACATTCATTTGAAATGGCTAAATCTTTTTTCTAACCCCTTTTTATCTCCAATTTATGGCAACATCAGTGACCGTATTAGTAATATTGATATAAGATGAAAAAATTGTGTGCAAACACATTTACTTTGGCATCGCATAAAGGTTTATGTCAAGTAGTACGGAAGTTTTATAAAGCTTTACAGATGAGTGGCTTAGGGAAACATAACATGCTAGTGAAAACTTGACTTGCTTGCTCGGCCTATTCTTCGGCTTTATGAAGTTTTAGCTATTGATGATAGTTAAACTTTTGTCGGGACTTCGGCAGGTTCGTGAGGTATTTCATGCAAAGATGAAGAGTAATGACTCCCCGCGCCAGTCTAATGTCAATGCAAGTTGAGCTTGGAAACATATTGCAATCAACTGCACATAGCAGATGACAGATTCTCTCCTGTAGTCCTCTCTTGAGAATTTGATAACTCACAATTTTAGAACACCTGTATGTGAGCATACCTGTGATTGATACTTGGTGCTTGCACAGACTTACAAGGTCTTACACAAACATGTAAGCAATTGTGAGAAAGTTCAAAACTTGCTGAGGCATGCAAGCAATTGTGAGAAGGTTAAAAAACTTACTAACGCACATTTTTGTGAAACTATTTGTAATTTGTATGGGACGATATGTACATTAAAATGCTGGTATTGCCAACTAGCCTATAGCACAATTAGCGATTTTCTTCTCTTACATGTACTTGGATTTAAGCCCTTATGCATGGAAATGGCAGGGGATCCAGGATATTTGTTAGAATCAGGAACAAAAATTATTTAATTTGGGATGCAATAGTTACTTCATGGGATTGTAGAATCACATAATTCTTCCAATTCAGCTTCTTATAAAAACGATTAACATATTGAGGAATTTAATTAGAAACAACCCTTCTACTAGTTAGGAATAAGGTTGTGAATTGTTGGAATTCTCTAAATTTTACAAAAAAATTTAGTGTTGTTTAGATTAGAGAAATTAAACAAAAGAGCAACAAGGAAATCGGTTATTGTTTTCTTTTTTCATATATGTTCAACTTAACATTTTATTTAGTAACAAAACAAATCATTGTCCACTGGCGGAATTTTCGGAAATTGTTACTACTTAAGATTTATGGAGTATATTTGTTTGAATCAAACTTGAAAACCATATAATCCCTAATATAGAAAAATGAGTAAATAACTAATTAATATTATAAAATCAAATAATTATATTCTTATTTAAAGCGGACCTTTTACTTTCTATATTTAACCCCAAGCAACTGGTTTTTGTCACAGTACAGAAGATCCTTTATAATTGGTGGAAGGTGATGCTGCAATCTATTTTATGACTAACTTAGAAAGTATTACGATCTCAATATTTATGTAAAATATTATATAGTGATGGTGATTGAAATTGCATTTTATCTTAGATAAATTATTCAGTAAAATTTTTTCTTAATTTATAGAATGTTTTAATAAGTCTTGAAGTGAGAAGTATCATTAATAGCAGAAAATATTACATGGAACCAGTGCATTGATCCTTTCTATTCTTCATAGTTTATATTATAACTGAAGCCATCTTTTGCATGGGATCTGATTTTTTTTCTTATAATTATAAAAAACTATTCCTCTTCATATTTTATATTGTAACTGAAGCCATCTTTTACATGGGATCTGATTTTTTTCTTACAATTATAAAAAAAACACTACAAGAAAAATGAAGTTTAATGATAGAAATTACCAACGGAACATATACACATTATGTTGGAAAGTTAAGTTAGCGACGGAGTTTACCGACGAACCAAGGCGTCAGAGAAACGGGATAATTTACGACGAATCACAGAATATCCATTGCAAATTTACCGACGAAAATTTTGTCTAACCGTCGGTAAATATACCAACAGTTATTATATGCTGTTTTCGATTGGTAAAATTACCGACGGATAAAATATGTCTGTCAACAAACTTACCGACGAAGTTGGTTATTCCGTCGGTAAGTTAATATTGTCATTACCAATAACTGTTAGTTATCCGTCGTTAAATAAAATAAATTTTGCTGACGAATTTTGTTTTTCCATCGGTAAATTTACTAAAAGTTATTTTAAAAAAAATCCTTGCATTAAAATTTATTTGATAATATTATGATTGTTGCATACAGTTATGAGTTATCTGTTGATAATATTTTGATTTGTTTCAACATTTAATTTTTTAAAACAGAAAGTTGATTAATGATCTAAAGTAAAAATTATCTTAATTGATTGTACATAATAATTATTTGTAATTCATACAAAATAACTACAAGTATACTATTCATTTGGTGACCGTGGATGCTCTGATTGCTCCGAAGGGGTGCTACGCTTCTCCTTCAACTCATCTACCTCATTATGGAGCTCAGCTATATACTCCATTCACTGTTGCAACTGAGTTCCCATGTCTGTACTGTTCTCTGAAGCTCATGGACTTCATTGGATGCAGGCTCCCTACTAAATGTTGATGTACTAGATGTGGAGGATTGCGAATAACATGTGTTTGCAAATGAACCTAAGCCGAATATCCTTCCACGACAGTCCCTACCACCCACTACATGAAGATATGTTTGAGTCTTATCAACATCTTCAGACTGCTGAGACTGTCGTTGAATGCTTTCTTGTATTTGGTTCTATCATAAAGCAATGTTTATGTTAGTAAGTGATAATTATTAAACATTAGTATTAAAGCATAAATTTTACATACATTTAATTTTCTACATCGGGTGTTGACGAAGGTCACACTGTCATGTTTCTTAGTATGAGTGTGCAAAAAGGGTTGACGGGGGTATAGGCTTCGTGCTCATAGACTTTTTCTGCATCAGAATAAAATGTTATAATTGAACTACAAATTTATGAAAATTTTGACATAATTTTCTCTATTTTGATGATATTTATCCCCTATTGAAAAATGAAAATAACTCAACAACATAGCCATATATGACATCAAACATTTATAACATTATCATTCTTCATTATATACATATTTTCATTTCAAAATTCACATATCAAATTAAATTGAAATACACCAAAGTAAAAAAAATCAAAATATAAATGTAAAGTGTAGATACTTACAAGTCTTTCTGCATACTCGTAGTGAGTAATATTAAAACTCTCTCCCCCTGGTTCTTCACATCTGTTGGTAAAATTATGCTCTGAAATGGACATTGCCTCGGGTGATATCCAATACTGCTGTCAATGACTCCATATTTGTTCAGAAATATAAGGCGGTCGTATACTAATCTTGTGTATCATACCAACAAATTCTCGATAACGTGTACGTAATCGTCTCTCCTATACTTTATAAATGACCGCGTCAAATTTACAATCCAAAAAAATCTTTCTGAAATAAAAGGAAAAACATATGATAAGTATTTATAATGTAATAATATTTATCTAATAAATTTATAAAAATCAATAAAAAATAAATTTTTTTTGTACCTCAAACTCCTAATAGTAAAATTCATTTGTTTCCTGAGAGATATTCTTCTATATATAACCATCAGCATCAATCTTCTTGAATTTAGATGTCATGTTTCTTGAGCATGGTCCAGGCAGAATCAACCTAATATTAAAACAGTTAATTTTATACAATTTTTTAAATTTAAACATGTAACTTAATTATAAATATATGACGTTTCATGTATTTTCACTTATAGATTGTTGGTAATTATGATGCAAGTTCTTCCATCTGCTTTCTCAACTCCAGACTGGAGGTTGTCTCCTTTATCTACATCGTTTATCCCTGATATTTATGTCGGTATAGGAGTGATAGATGATGTAGTAGCAGATACAAAAGGTGATGCCTCATCTGCACGTGTAGTAGTAGCTGAAGATACAACATCTGATTCGGTTGCAACTGCAGAATGTGAAGCTTCATCTGGACAATAATTGGCTCCAAATCGTGGTCTAAACTTTGATCACATTATATCCGGTTTTCTCTTTAGTGACATATTTCAACCTGAAATTTATATCCCATGTTTTGAATTAATATTTCTCATTTTCATCATTATCATTATCATTATTCTCGTTTCAATTACATGCTTCTTGATTGAAATTAATATCCTCAATGATTGTTAGAAAATTATTTCCCATATCTAGTTACATATCCCTTAAATTATCATCCGACTTAAAACCTCTAAGTTAAGTTATATCATATTTCAAGTAATTGGCTTTAGCTTCTTACGATTAAACTTGATTTCAGTTATAAGAGGACCATACAATAGATAACCTTTTATCCAAACCTTACCTACTCTTCTGTAGAAATCTTTCTTTAATAATAATGTCTAGATCACTCATTATAGTGTCAAATGTGGACAAATTGTTGAACTTAATACTAGTCCAATTGCTTGGTAGCTTCTCTTGATAAAGAGTTATAAGACCTCTTCTTCTTGCTTCAAAGTAGCTCTATGAGTGTATAGTATGTGAATTAAGTCCTTCTTAAGACAACATCTCTATCCTTCTCTTCAAAACTTGAAGTATCTATCCTCATCATTAGTATAACATCTTTGTTTTCCACCACTTTGATCATTATTTTCATTAAGAAGCCCCCAAGTAACCTCAATCCCATAAAAATTATCAACAATCTTCTTTTGGTGAACAATGGAATTCATCAAATCCTCTTGTTTTCTAAATTTTCTATTTCTTATTCTTATGTTTAGGTCAAATCTTGCTAAATAAGCATATAGTTACAAATTCAATGAGTTGGTTGTGATCAAAATAGTCACACATGTCATTAATAAATAGCTTAGCTTATTATTGACACACTCTTTAACTTCTCATGAATCAGTGCCTTATAAGTGCTTCGTAGCAGTTTCATTATTTATCAATGCAGAGAAGGAGGCATAGTAGGAAACCAAAGAGGACAAGGATGTTAGCATCCCTACATATAGTAGGATGATGGCTATCATGATTGATACATAGAATAAACAATAATTACTCTTTTGGTCTCCTTTTTTCGGAGAACCAAATATCAAAATTTCCTACGGTATAACTACTACTAAAACCTCCTCACTGTATGAGACTTATTTATATGAAGTGATTCTTGGCAGGCAGATGAACTATAACAAGAAATTGATATATCAAGACCAATTATTAAGTAGATGATACATGTAACCATATGATATTGATATGTTAAGATTAAGTATTAACAAATTTTTTTTTTGGAATTATCATTATAGTGATCTTTGTAGTTATTATGGCTCATATAAACTAAACTATTTATACATAATAACAAATAATTTATAATATATATGAATAATATAGTTAATATGAATTACCATATCTATATAGAAATTTCAAGTGCTATATAGATTGAATCTAATTTCAAGTGCTCAACTAATCCAACAAAAAAAAATTAAACACTAAAATCAATTGGTAAGCAAATTTGGATTTTTGTAATGATTTATCTTATATTGAACAAAACTGAACCTTTAGAATCCTTCTTCTTTTTTATGGGTTCAATTTATTTACTAAATAGGATCTAAAAGAAGAAAAAGAAAACTTGTTGAGTCAATAAGTCAGCACATATAAAGATAACATGAACTCACCATCCAGTTATTGCAAATTATATAATGAAACAACAATGATTCTAAATAGTAAAAGAACTCATATGTGACCTGATACAATTGAATAAAAATTAATAACATAAATAGCATTAGCATCAAAGTATACTTCGAACAATATCCCATTGTTGCACCTATATAAGAATATTGTATATAACAACTTATGCACATATTACACCCATCCTATCGATTAGTTCGTCTTTTTCATTATTGTTTGAACTCACATAATTGATTTTTCAACTGCAATCCTGATAAAGTAGGTCATGGAATCTGATTTATGAGAACAAGCAATAACCTTAATAGTCAGATATTTAAAACAAGGAGAAAATCATTAAAGAACCCACTCAGAACTTTCATCGAACACTTTAAGGGCATAACAGATTCATCCCAATTAACTTAAGCAAATCATGTCTTTTTCCTTCCTCAACGTTTTCCAGAACATTGTAAACACAAATATATACCATAGACAATAAAAAACAAATGCAAAAATACCTTAAAAACTCCTAGGTTCGAACATATATGCCAACATGGGTTATAAAAAAGTCACAGAGAACAAACGCTGAATGACTTACCTCCGTCGAAGAACATAATGACAGTGGCAGAAGAAGACAAACGAACACACATGCCAATGAGTAGAAGATGAATTGACGACAAAAAAATAAAAATGAAAACGCAGGGGAGAGGGAGGGGGTCTTCGGGTAGGCTAAATGCGTAGGAAAACGACGTCGTTTTCGTTATATTAAAAACGTTGAAACTAAAAAAAACGATAACATTTACTCTAAAATTTACCGATGGAAACATTTTCGTTGGTAAACCCAAAACTTTTTTATTCCGTCAGGCATTCCTGTCCCCTTTACCGACAGTAATCTTCTACCGTCACTATATTCCGTCAGGCATTCCTGTCCCCTTTACCGACGGTAATCTTCTATCGTCGCTAGGTTCGAACATATATGCCAACACAGATTGTAAAAAAAATCACAGAGAATAAACGTTGAATGACTTACCTCCTCCGAAGTACATAATGATAGTGGCAGGAGAAGACAAACGAACACACACACCAAGGAGCAGAAGATGAATTGACGACAAAAAAATAAAAATGAAAAAGCAGGGGAGAGGGAGGGGGTCTTCGGGTAGGCTAAATGCGTAGGAAAATAACGTCGTTTGGTGTTAAACTAAACGACTTCGTTTTCGTTATATTAAAAACGTTGAAACTAAAAGAAACGATGACATTTACTCTAAAATATGTTTCCGTCGGTAAACCCAAAACTTTTTTATTCCGTCAGGCATTCCTGTCCCTTTTACGGACGGTAATCTTCTACCGTCGCTATATTCTGTTGAAAGAATTTGCCCACAAAAAATTATTTTCTATCGGAAATTTACTACAGTTTCTATTCCATCGATAACTTTCTGTTGATAATAACTAATTTTCTTGTAGTGAAAAAATTGTGCTTCTTGCAACTTTTTAATACATAAACAACTGCTTGACAATTTTTTTGATTGATAAGAAGTTTGACCTAAAATTAAGATTGAGAGTTCTGGTAATCATTAACCCAAACC
>JAOSBK010000206.1:53301375-53315007 GCA_027568895.1 Erythroxylum shatona
GGGGGGGGGGGCCAACTGGGCTGGGGCTGGGGGGTAATGAGGCTTGTGGCGTGGGGCCTAGCTGGGCAGGGGCTAAAGGGGAGGGGATCGAAGTTTGCTGGAACTGAGCCTGCCTAGTGTGGGAGACGTTTGATGACCAGACGACATCGTGGTTTCCTAGGAGGCTTGAGCTCCAGCTGATGCGTGTTTCTTCCCCAAATTGTTGTTGTTTCGAGTAACCAGAGTAGTTAGGGATTAGGCGTTCTTTTGGTTGAGAGCCAACGTTGGAGGAGTAGACAATTCAGTGACTGAGATCGCCGTGAACCGTGAACCACATGAACCAGCAGTTGAGGCAGGGGATGGACGGGCGGGTCGGGCGTTGGTGGTACTGAGGGGAGGCCGGCGGCCTCGCCGATTAACTTGCATCCACGGACCAAAGTCAGCTATGGTGGGCAATGTAAAAACGTGGGCGTTGCTATTGGTCTCAGATACCGGCGTCGACGTAAGGGCGGGGGAGAACTCGGGGCCTGGCAGTATCTCAGGGCGAGAAGGACAACTGGTGGAGCCATGGTCAACACGTCCGCAGTGGAAGCAGATTTGCAGTAAGCCTTCATAGGTCACGCGAATAAGCTCTCCGTCCAGCGACTCTAGCAAATCGACCACGGAAAGTCTGTCTTCTATTGGAATCGATCTTCATCGGCGACCGACTAGTCTGTCTAGGTCTGTGAGGATGGAGGGATGATAGCGAGCGATTGGAAGATCAGGAAAGTGGACCCACGCTACTACGTTGGTTATTTTGTCGGAGGAAGGGTGGAACTCCTGCACCCATGGTTGCACTAACATAACATGTCCGACAAGAATCCAAGAGCCTTGAGTTAAGGTATGGATATAATCTGCCTCTTCTTTGAAATTGATGAGATAAAATTCGTTTTCCAGGTCGACAATCTTCAGAGGGCCTTTGGGGTACCACAAGGAGTGAAGCCGATCCTTCAACATGTTGAAACCGAGTTTACGTCCCAGGAGCTTGACCACCACGACGTTATTCCATATGTGATCTAGCTTATCTTTAAAGGTATTGGAAAGTTCCACTCCTAAGCCATGAGCTCCTTGCACAATGTTAATGTCGTCTTCAGAAATTTCTATTGGCTCTTCCTCTAGCCAAGCTAAGTCTGTTGTGGTGATTTCAGCGCTGCTGTGGCTGACTACTGCTCTGTAGCTCAAGGGAGGTTGTGGCACGGAGGGCACTAAAGGTGGGGGGTCTTCCTCGCGTTCTCGAATTTTGACTTTTTTGGTCGTGCGGCCATTAGCATCCACTGAAGGGATTGAGTTCTTGATTTGCAGAAGCTGAAAGCAAGCTGGTTTCCCAGTGGTTGTGCCGGATGAGTGTAGAATTACTGTAGCAGTTGTGTGTGTCCTTTTGTATATGAATTATGGAATACCATGCATAAGAATGTTTCAAGGAATTTACATTTAACTTCAGAGTTTTAATGGAATCCGGTGCATTAGTGCTGGTATGATCGCATCCTTTTTAGCCTTTTTCTCTATAACTCACCTTTTAGCTTTCAAAGGAAGGTATTGACTTGGATGGTAATGGTGATAGACTCAAAACCGGCTACCAATTATCCCGGCTACCACTCAAAACCCATGAGGGGGGGGGGATAGATTTTTTAGGTTTAATTTTTGTCTTTTGCAAAATGGTCCCTGGAGAATTTGAATTTTTGCGAAAAGTGGACCCACGCTACTACATGGGTTATTTTGCCGGAGGAAGGGCGAAACTCCGACGCCTATGGTTGCACTAACAGAACGTGTCCGACAAGAATCCAAGGGCCCTGAGTTAAGGTATGGATATAATCTGCCTCTTCTGTGAAATTGATGAGATAAAATTCGTTTTCCAGGTCGACAATCTTCAGAGGGCCTTTGGGGTACCACAAGGAGTGAAGTCGATCCTTCAACATGTTGAAACCGAGTTTATGTCCCAAGAGCTTGACCACCACGACGTTATTCCAGATGTGATCCAGCTTATCTTTAAAGGTATTGGAAAGTTCCACTCCTAAGCCATGAGCTCCTTGCACAATGTTAACGTCGTCTTCAGAAATTTCTATTGGCTCTTCCTCTAGCCAAGCTAAGTCTGTTGTGGTGATTTCAGCGCTGCTGTGGCTGACTACTGCTCTGTAGCTCAAGGGAGGTTGTGGCACGGAGGGCACTAAAGGTGGGGGGTCTTCCTCGCGTTCTCGAATTTGGACTTTTTTGATCGTGCGGTCATTAGCATCCGCTAAAGGGATTGAGTTCTTGATTTGCAGAAGCTGAAAGCAAGCTGGTTTCCCAGTGGCTGTGTCGGATGAGTGTAGAATTACTGTAGCAGTTGTGTGTGTCCTTTTGTATATGAATTATGGAATACCACGCATAAGAATGTTTCAGGGAATTTACATTTAACTTCAAAGTTCTAATGGAATCCGGTGCATTAGTGCTGGTATGATCGCATCCTTTTTAGCCTTTTTTTCTATAACTCACCTTTCAGCTTTCAAAGGAAGGTATTGACTTGGATGGTAACGGTGGTAGACTCAAAACCGGCTACCAATTATCCCGACTGAACCCATGAGTGAGTTGGATCCAGTTTTTACTTCATTGGTTATAACACAGTACATGAAGGCTTAAGTTAATGATTCCTCTTTATTTTCAGCGTGCAGATCAAACACAGGGATTCCACATGCACGTTACATACCCTTTTATCATATCATCGATTATCAATCATTAGCTAATAACTCAAAGCTTGACATGCAACAAAGCTGAAACCCCACCAAGGCCTTTCGTGGCTAAGTGATTTGCAAATTCTTGAACAGTGGTTTCCCTGTACTTGGGAGGATTTTCTTCTGATAGCAACTCTTTGATGGGTCCATAGGGTCTAGAGTTGGGCATAAAACCTGTGCTAAAAAATCCTGCAATTGAGACTCTTGGTCCTACGCGGCTCGCCAGGACCCTATGCTGCGCGCTTTTAAACTTGTCATTTGTTACAAGCTGAAAATCGACGGAAGAAAAGCAACTTTAGACATTAAATTTAATGTAGATTAAATTCATATTTGTTTAAATTTTGAACATATTTAAAATTTTAAACTTACTTATTAAATAGAATCTGATCTTTTTCACTCAGGACTTTAGTCATATTTTAATTAGTTTATTAAAAATATAAATACAAGTATTTGAATAAAGCATCTTTCACCCGAAGGCCTATTTGAATCTTTTTTTTTTTCGTACTTTGATTGAAATCCAATATGATTACATCAAATTGAATCCCGTTTTCACTTGTTCATCCCCTTTTTTCACTTAACAGACGTATTCTAGGCGCAAAATTAAAAAAAAAAATACTAGGAACGAAAACTTACCTGCAAAAGATCCCCGATATTAACCACTAAAGCTTCAGGTGTAGCAGGCACATCAACCCAGCGATTCTGGTGAAGAACTTGAAGGCCGCCAATATTGTCTTGCAGAAGCACTGTGAGGAAGTCATTATCTGCGTGATTGGAGGTGCCCAAGGTTACTTCTGGCTGTGGACATGCCGGGTAATAGTGGCACAAACAGGTCATCGCTTCAGCGCAACCCATATCATTCAAGTGGTTTGTGCGCAGACCAAGAGATTCCGACAGTAATTCCAACAGCAGCTTCCCGAGCTTCATTACTTCCTCGGAGTACTTCATAAGTATGTCTCTGTCAAACAAAAGAAAAAGAAATTCTCAGAGAGTCCAATACATCGATCGTTTACCAGTCTCCAAATCAAACTCCAACTAACTTAGGTGTAACACAATATAAGAACATAATCTTAATGAACAATCCACTTTGACCGTAGGAAGAAAGATTTCAGCTCACCTGCATGTAGTTGGAAATTCTTCTGGCTCAGGAGGATTAGGAGCCATATTGAAAAGAGTGGTATCCCTCCAGTTAGTTGCAGGAGATCTGTACAGATCAAAGTTGCTATTATAAACTATCTTTTTCTTATAATCCCGAGTATGGAATTTCCTCTTTAGCTCAATATCCTGCTCATAGAACCTACGAACACCATCCTTCATGTCCTCGAGCACGCTTAGAGGAATCCCATGATTGATGACTAGGAAAAACCCCCATGTCTCTGATGCCTGTCGAATGTTTTCGACGATCTCCTTGCGCATACTTGAGTCTTTAGTAACACCTGTCAGGTCTATGATAGGAAATCTGAAATTGGTGTCATCAGCAGGAACAGAACTCCTGGCCAGTACATGAGGTGGTTGATGGAAAAAGTGAGGAACATGGGTGATCCCTGCATCTACAAGTCCTTTGACACCGGCTTTTGTCTCATCGAAAGCTTTTAGGTCAAGCGATCGATCAAAACCAGGATACGAACTAGAACCCATTTTCCTCTTCACTCGTACACCAACCTTTAGTACTACTTAGAAATGGTGGAGACACAGAGAGAGCAGTGACTGTTTTCCAATAAATATTAACAAAGGAGACGTCTACTGCGTTCCATTACTAGATTCTGATAATCATCTCCTACTTTATTTTATTAATTTTATCTATACTACCCAATACAAATATGTGAATCTAACCCTCGACGGAATGGCGAATTTGGAGTCAAATTATTGCAGCGGTCAAACTATGCGTCTCGGGGTCCACTTGATTAATATAGGAGTTGAACAAAAATAAAAAAAGAATATAATTTTTTTTTTCTTTTCAGCAAGTACCAGTAAATTGAATCTAACGGTGAGAAAAATGCTTGAATAATAAATAACTTATCTCTTGATCTTTGACAACCTCAATCACTATAAATGGGATCTCTTGACTAAAAATGGGAGCAGATCCGAAAATTGACTTTAGAAAATCTTGATGGCTAATAATTTTAAGAAAGTTAAAATTCATGTCATCGTCATGGGAAGTCAAAGATTTGAATATTAGTGAGAAGAATTACAACTCATATTAATTTAAAAATAATAATTAAACTGAATCATTGTATAAAATAATAATAATCTATATGAAACCAAATTATCTACATGGAATATTTAAAAATCCTTTAAGTCTCAACTCTTAACCAATAGACAGCAATGATTGCTTTGCAATAAATATCAGCCACAGGAAGGAGATGTCTACTCTGTTCCATCAATGGAACGGAGAGTATGGAATGAAATTAAGGGGGACAGACCCTCTGTCTTTATTTTGGTGTATCAATTTTATCCCATTTAATCCAAGCTATTCATTCATGTAGAACCTATATGAATGAATGATTTGAATCAAATAAAACAGGGTTGATACACCAAAATAGGGACAGAAAATTTCATGCCGAAATTCAGGCTGTGGTCTAAATCTATGCGACTCGGTTTTCACCTGATAGTAGTTTATGAATTAGAAAGTGTTGTCAGAAAACTTCTAAACAATTGAAAGATCAGATAGAGTAGAATAAAATCTTTATTTATTTAATAATAATGACCAGTAATTAAGTAGCTGGTCCTTATCAATTGTCAATCATTTCTTAATAACTTAAAGCTTGAAATGCACCAAAGCTGAAACGCCATCAAGGCCTTTGGCGTGTGTGTGAGCTACAAATTCTTGAACAGTGGTTTCCCTGTACTTGGGAGGATTTTCTTCTGATAACAACTCTTTAATGGGTCCATACAGTCTTGAGTTGGGCTGCATAATCCCTGTGGTAAAAAACCCTGCAGTTGAGACTCTTGGACTTTCACGGTTCGCTAGGACCCTATGCTCCACGCTTATAAATTTGTCATTCGTTATGAGCTGAAATTCAGGGAGAAGGAAAATAAAAAAGGGTTAGATGTGGGAACTCTTCAAATAAATACTTGAAATTTAAAGGAACACGCATTGCATTTCTTGTCTTTTGGGATTAACAGAACAAGAAGAAGAGCAGGGCAATGTGTTGTTTATTTTTTCTTGTGACAAAAGAAGGCCACATTCCAAGTTGTTTAAGAACAGTGGCATTGAGTTTCCCAACCCTTTGCCTTAGGATGTGTAAGAGTAAAAGACTATCAAGATTGTAAAGTAGAAGGCTCTTAGTTGAATTTTTTCTGTGGTTTTAAACTTGCCTGCAAGAGATCGCCGACATTAACCACTAAGGCCCCGGGTGTAGGAGGCACGTCAATCCAGTAATTCTGATGAAGAACCTGAAGACCACCAATATGGTCTTGCAGAAGCACGGTGAGGAAGTCATTATCTGCGTGCCTGGAAGTGCCCAATGTTACTTCCGGCTGTGGACATGCCGGGTAATAGTGGCACAAACAGATCAGCCCTTCAGCGCAACCTATGTCATTTAAGTAGTTTGTGCTCAGACCAAGAGATTCCGACAGTAATTCCAAAAGCAACTTCCCGAGCTTCATTACTTCCTCGGAGTACTTCATAATTATATCTCTGTCAAACAAAAGAAGAAGACATTCACGGTGTCTATATATCGTTTACCAATTCCCAAATCAAACACAACTTTCAAAAAAAAAAATCCCAAATCAAACACCAAGTAGCTTATGTATATGACAATATAAGAACATAATCTTAGTAGGAAAAGAACTTTCAGCTCACCTGCACGTAGCTGGAATTTCTTCTGGCGCAGCAGGAGTAGGAGCCATATGGAAATATACGGTATCCCTCCAGTCAGCTGCAGGTGAACTGTACAGATCAAAGTTGCAATTATAAGCTACCTTTTTTGCATAATCCCGAGTATAGAATTTCTTCCTTAGCTCAATATCCTGCTCATGAAACCTACGTACAACATCATTCATTTCGTCAAGCACGCTCAGAGGAATCCCATGATTGACGACTTGGAAGAAACCCCATGTCTCTGATGCATGTCGAATGTTATCGACGATCTCCTTGCGTATACTTGAGTCTTTAGTAATTCCCGTAAGGTCTATGATAGGAAACTTGAAATTGGTGTCATCAGCAGGAACAGAACTCTTGTCCAATACATGAGGTGGTTGATGGAAAAATGGAGGAACATGGGTGATCCCTGTATCAACAAGTCCTTTGACACCGGCTTTTGTATCATCGAAAACTTTTAGGTCGCTTGCTCTATTACAACCAGGATACGAAGTAGAAACCATATTCCTCTTCACTCGGACACTAACCTTGAGTCCTTAGAAATGGTGGAGGCCATGATTGTTTTGCAATAAATATCGACCAAAGGAAGGAAACGTCCACTAGAGTAGAGAATCTGGACTGAAATTATTGCAAGTGGCCCCAATCTATGCGGTTTAGTGTTCATCTGATTAGTGCAGAAGAGACATGGCTCATGCGTGCCAATACTTTGCAATATAAATTTGTCCTATTGCTGTTGGTTTCTATTAGGAAAGAAGTCTGGCTTGGTTTTGAATGGCTCAAACGCACTGTTGTATTAGATTAAAAAACTCAATGTTTCGGCCTCCTCAAAGCTTAACGGATAAAAATTGAACCGTTTAATTTTAATTTTTTATTTTAAAATTTTTCGTTCAATGTATTTTAATAAATTTATTATTAAAAACTAATTAGTTTATTAATTATTATGTCATTTTTGTAAATTAATAAGTTCTTATAAACTGAAATAAATCATTTAATTTTTATTTAATAACTTTTTAATTAAACTTTAAATTCTTCAATAATTAAGGACAGGTTATTTCAATCATATTTTTAATTTTTTAATTTTATTTAATTTGTAGCTATTTTAAGACGGTCTAACACCAATTAACCTTTTAAACCTTAAATATTTTATTTTATCTTTTTAACTTTCATTTTTAAGACATCTATAAACAGTAAATGTAGATTCCACTCATATAAAAAATAATAATTTATGCACAACAAAGCCATAAAGTTTCATCAACTCAAATTTATAATAAAATATGTTAAAACCAAGATTTGAAGGGTCAACAAGTCTTACCTAATAACTTGGTCGACAAGTCTTACTAATAACTTGGTCGTCAAGTTTCTCTGATAAGTCTTAGCTAATAACTTGGTCAGCAAGGCTTTACTAATAACTTGATATCTATGTAATAAACAAATCGTCAAATCTCAACCTAACAACTATAAATCCAAAAAAATTAGTCATTCATAAAGTCACTAAATATAGACAGTCATGTGAACAAAGTTAAATTTATGCATATGAGATTAAAACTGGCCAGTACTTATATCAACTAAAAAAATGAAGAATTCAAGAAAAAAGATCAAAATAATTTTTTTGCATATTTTTAAGAAATTAGTTTTGTAATACTTTTAAATAATAAATGTATATATTTTAAAATAAAATAAAAATAAACAAGACAAATTGAAGATTGCAAAAGAAATTTCATTGAATTCAAACACATATATAATTAAGACTTTTTAAAAAATATCAAATTAAACTTTAACAACATATACAACCTAGTCTCTTTGTACAATATGTTTGATTTAAGATATGTTTAATTGGGAGTTTTATAATGGAATAAAATGAAATGTAATATTATTATATTGTTTGAAATGATGTTTTATAATATAATAGAATAGAATGATATAGAAAATGAGGTCTTCATATTGCATCTCGTTTCATCATAAACAATAAAAATGAAAAACCTCTATTTTGGAGAGTTTATGATGGAACATAAAATGATACACTATATTACATTATAAACCCTTCATCCAAACAGCATTTCACTATATTACATTATGAACTCTTCCATTCCTCTCAAACAATAATTTTACAATATTACATCCATTTACGTTCCATTTTATTATAAATCATTTCATTTAAATTATTTTATTACATTCCGCTAAAAACTTTACGTCCAACCAAACATAGCTTAACCAACTTCATGCCAAATGCTACCTCACATGCCCAATGTGCACCAAGAAGGGTTTTATAGACAATGAATTTGTTTTAATATGAGAAGTGAAAAATGAAAATTCAATTTTACAAGGATTATACTTTATTAAGCCTACGACTATAGATAATGTTGAAGCAGGATTGTTCAGTATAACATAAAAACAGGAAGATGGACTAAGAAGTTTGAATGTACATTCACCTCTCTATCCAAAACTGTTACTCTTTTGATTTCTATTCTACCCAAAATATTTATTTATTTGGAAAGAGATATAGCCAAGTTCATTCCTTTTATTGTGAATTTGTCACAATTTTTAGAGTAACGCTAAGGGTAATAGCCATGCTTTCTTTACTTTTACTTGGGATAAGACGCAAGGTTCCTTTATAATTTAACAAATTTAAAAAATTACTTTTAATATTTAAAATTATCAAAAATTTTCTTTTGATTTTTAACTTTTTTAAAAAAACTTCTATTATATTTTTGTTAGAAATTAATAGCAAGATATTAGTAACATGAATAAGAATGTACAACAACTTAATTTAACTCTTAAACTTAACTCGAACTGACTAAACTTGATTCAAATTAATAATGCAAGATAATTATAATAATTTATTAAAATTTTAATTTAATGCTATTGATTCGTATTGAAATTAAAAGTTTGGTTGAGTTGAATATCAATAACATTTAATTGATCATCGAGTGTTTTAGTATTATTTTTTAACATAAGTATAAGAGAATAAATTTTATGAAAAATTAAAAATTCAGTATTTTTAGTAGTTTTTAAACTAATTAAACTACAGAAATTATATCTTTTACCATTCAACAAATTATATGTAATTAAGAACTACAATAAATATAAGATCAGATCACATGTTCTTATTATTCTGTGTCTATTTCGTTCCACAAAAATCTATTTATTCAATAAATAAGATTCATAAAAATTGGACAGACGGAATGACTTGGAACAGAGGGATCATAGGAGTGGGGAACAAATCAATGAATACCTAATATGTATTTTTTAAAACTTGACAATGGTTTAAGAAATTATAAGCAAATGATTCTTCATATATTATATGGGAAGACTACACATTAGGAACTTTCTTTTTAATTTGGTTCAAACTTTTAAAGCCAAAATCATAAGCAAGATAGAATGTAGATTATGAAATTAGGGACGAAGGTAGTCACTTTCTCCTTTCACAAGAGAATTGGAGTTGGATTATATTTCTGTGAGCTCCACTTGTATGTCCAAAAATGTTTGTTGTATTTTAATATTTTCCTAATCCTTCTCATTTTTAGGAAATATTTAAATATTTTGTTGAGATATTGTTCTATGTCATATAAAATATGAATTTTAAAATATAATGTTTGTAATTAAAATGATGATGATATTACTAAAGCAACAATTTGCCTTTTGGACTATGTAAGTATAAAATAATTTTAAATTAATGAAAAAAAGAGATTCATCACCTTAATTCAAATCAATTAGTTTTTGTTTTTTGTAATCTTAGTACTTTAAATGGGACAACATTATATCAAGTGAATGAGAATGCAATTATAAAAGTAGGCTGAATACAAGAATTTGTGTCAATTTGACATTACATTGATGTAATATTGGCTTGACTAAAGCTTATTAATGTGTACATATCAAAAAATGAATTAGAGTTAGAAGGATCCATAAGATAAATGCATTCTCGTTTCCAGATTACAATATTTGAGAAATTAATCTTGCAATCTCACACTTTTAGGAATGATTATATTTTTAGTCCCTTAATTTATCTTCTACTATTTACCAAATATTAGTTTGGTTGTTGCATCGTACACAATTCATATAAAAAACTTATTATTTCTCCCATTAATGACAATTTTTTATTTACATAATCTTGCAATATAATAAAACTTTCTATCTAAATCTTATTTTTTTTAAAATAATAATGAGTTTAGTATCTAACCAATGTATGTAAAATTTTAAAAATTGATGAAGTTGATTTTATTGAAATACTTTATAAGAGGCAGATTAAAAGAAATTGAATAAGATAATTTAAAAATAAAATCAATGTAAGTTAAAAAAAAGACTATAAGGTATAATTTTCCTACAATTTTGAAATTATGGATTAAGAATTAACAAATGTGATATTTAAAAAAACTAATTTAATCTAAGTTAAATTTTAAAGGATTAATTACCAAAAAAATTCAAACTTTCGTCAAATTTTCAATTTAGTTTTAACTTTAAAAAATAACAATAAAATGCTTAAATTTTTAAATTTTTTCAATTCTAGCTCGAACTTTAAAAAGTAGTTATAAAATACTTAAACTTTCATTTTTTTTCCAATTGTTATAGCCTGACATTATCTGTTGTTTTCCCTCGGTCCTTAGCGCTCAGCGCGTAGCTCTTTGTGTTTTGTTTGTTCTTCTGAAGTCCTAAACTACTTTTGCATTACAACGTATTGCACCAGTAAGTTATTTATTTTTAATTTGTTCTCTTGATGCCTTTAGTGTGAGGGCATCAATGTTATGTAATCTAAAATCCGAAGGATGAAGGCATCGAGAGAACAGATTGAAAACGAAGAGAAAAACTAAAATCAAAGCGTAAAGTCATCGGGGCTACGTAATTTAATTTAGGTCATTTTTAAATAACGACATCATTTTAATCATGTGATTAAATGATTATTCTCACATTACATAGTACTGCATCAGTAAATTCTTCATTTATAGTTCGTTCTCTTGATGCCCTTAGTTTGAGAGCGTCGGGGTTGCGTAATCTAAAAATTGAAGGGTGAGGGCTTTGAGAGAACAAATAAAAAACGAAAGGAAAAACTAAAATCAAATCGTAAGGTCGTCGGGGCTATGTAATTTGATTTAAGTCATTTTTAAACATCAACGTCATTTTAATTATATGATTAAACGATGTCGTTTCATTAATTTTTATTTGTTGTATTAATTTTGATTGACGTGTATTAATAATTAAGGTTTCTGAAATATGTGGTAAATCACATCAACAAACTTAACGAAAACATTAATGTTAGGTTAAAATTTAAAAAATTTGAAAGATTGAGTATTTTATTACCAATTTTTGAAGTCCAGACTGTAATTGAAAAAATTGAAAATTTAAGCATTTTATTGCTACTTTTAAAGTTGGGTTATAATTAAAAGATTGACAAAAATTTATAAGTTTTTAGTAATTAACCCTTTAAATTATTATGGATTAAGAATTAATACATATGATATTAAAAAAACTAATTAAACCTAAGCTACAGTTTAAATTAGTTTTTTTTCCTAATATCATATGATTTAAAATAGTTTTTTTAATATCATATGTATTAATTCTTAATGCATAATTTTAATTTATTGTAAAAATAATTCCTCGTTAATTTCATAATTAACCGTTTTATATGACAATCACATCAATAGACCCTTTTAATTATGAAATTAAAAACAAAAAATAAAAATTGTTAACTTTAAAATCCTCAATTTTCTTCTTTCTTATAGTTTGATAAGATAGGATTTTTGTCTTTTTCACCGTTTGTTATTGCACCACTAATATTAAAGTGGGGGATTAGAACCTTTATTTTAGTTAACTAATTCCAATCTTATTTCATTAAATCTTATCTACGTTAAGTGAGATCCAAATAAAGATTTAGACTATGGTGCTCCAACCCCCAACTTGTGCTTCTTTTCTAATCGTCTGCGGTTGCTCTTGACACTTTTACGACTATCCAATTTTCCACGGTTTGCCTGAACCACAATCACCACCCTACATGTCGGCGGATAATGCGAGCAGAACTTACAATCAACCGTAATAAAGTGGAGCAATCATCCAACTATTTCAAGTGACAGAATTTAAGCACATTTGGCACCAACAGTGATCCAATTACAAATAAATCCAATTTTATCCTAGGTATATGTTGAATTTTAATATAAAAAGTACATAAAATTGTGAGAAACAATTTTATAATTACAGCAAAAATAGATTTGAAAATTTTTAAACAATTTTAGAATAATAAAAAAGAAAATTAAGTTTTTAAATTAACATAATTTTATTTTTAATTATTCTTTTATGGTTTATATGTTTGTCACGTAGTAAATAAAATTGTTAATATGACTTAATGTACCGAAATTATGAATTATATAATTAACAATAAAATATTTTTGTGACCAATGACTTAGTTTTAATTATTTTGAATATTATTGTTGTAAAAATTGACTAATATTTAGAAAAATTTTATAAATTATTCTCAAATAATGATTAAAACTTTCACATTTAAAGGAGAAAAGCAAGATGACCTTAAATTTCGGAAAAGTACAAAGAGCTTGGATCCTCCGAGTTTTCTTTTCTCCTCAGGTGTCGGCAGCTTCCTCCAAAGTTCAAAGCATCAGCTTTTGATTGGAAAGTAGAGATTTAGATCCCAAGTCATCAATAAAGAAATAACGAACCCATACATCAGAGGAAGAAAAGCAAAGAACCGTTGCACACTACTCCTTTAAGTTCACATTGGATTCCACGTGGCCACGTAATTTAAGCCTGCTTGTGACTCTTAAAGCTGGACTCATCTTTATTCTTTATCGCAATAATTTATTATTCAGAACATAATTTTGGAGTTATAGAAAAACCTTTTACAAAGGTAAAAGCCACTAAGTTTTATGAAATCAAATACTTCCTCCAATCTAAAATAAGTGTCGTTTTAGAGAAATGCACACTTATTAAGAAAGCTAGTGAAATGTTTGATATAATCTTATTAATTGCATGTTGAATTGTCTTGAAGATGTAATCTGTATAATTAGGCTGTGAGAGAAATTAAAGAGTAATTTTGGAAATAAAATTATAAACATGCATGAAAAATCGTGAACGACACTTATTTTG
>JAOSBK010000206.1:53321106-53331579 GCA_027568895.1 Erythroxylum shatona
AATGTATATAATTAGCAACCATTTTACTATGGTTGCTGAGAATTTGGTTGCTGAAACTAAATTTTCTTGTAGTGTATTATCTTTTCATCACTATCAGTTAGACAAAATACCCTCACCAAAGGCTCACAAACTCATATGACAAATTGACATTGGGACCAAAATTCATCATCTTTAAATATAATTCTTGAAACCTCTAATCCAACATTAGACCTAAGATGCTGAGATGTAACTCACTTATCACTTTAAACATCCATCTCAACTCATTCTATATCTTAATAAAACACTAAAGTGATAAGAAATTTATTGCAAATCCTGTAACAGCATAACGATACAAATTCCTACCATTAGTGAAATCCTTTCTCATTAAATTCAAGACCCATGCAAGATTGTAGATGAACTTGGTCACCTTTTTTGCTTTCTACAATCTCATCAACAATATGAAAATATCTAGCATCCCCTATATTTTTCAACTTTAAGTCAATATAATGTGTAGTGCAAGGAATCCAATAAAAAGAATTATACTTGCTTTGTAATCTTCTTTTAACCACTTTATAAGCAGAATCATTGTTAGTAATGAATTGAACAATATTTTTTGACTCAACTTTGTTAACATCATCTAATATTTCAAATAAAGTATCAACATTCCTAATAAGGACAAATCCATTAATAAACTTCAAAAACATTGGGCCCTTTACAAAAAAATCAAAAAATTAATAATAAGCTCATGTCTTCTATTTGTCCAATCATCACACATGATTAAACACCTAAAAGTAGCCCAAGTCATTCTTCTTTTATCTAAATAACTTTTAATTTCATAAACAGAGCTACTCAAAAGTTTACCTTTGTAATCATCAATTAGAGAAGTTTTGTATTCTGGACCATAAGAGGCAATAATATCTACCATAGGTTGATAATAATAAGATTAGGAAGCATAGAATGTTATAGCTAAATCATCCTACTATCTATCCATTGCTAAATTCACATTATGAATCGTTTCTCTTGATTGTAAGATACTATCAATTGAAGGTTGAGCTTCAAGAGTTGTTCATAATGCAAACAAAATTAGACATCTGTCTTCCTTTTTTCCTAACATCAAGTCCAGGTGCAATATTCACTTCTTATTGTGTAGGAATACGACAAATTTCAACTTTCCCACTATCATCCTAAACACCAACAAACGAACTTCCGTTACCAATTTTGTAATTCAATCTCTTTCTTTTATCTTTCTCGTGTTGACACTCTTTAAGCAAAGTCTTCATTTATCATTTTACATCATAATTCACTTTTTTACAAGATTCCACATTACCTTTAGCCTCTGCTAAATGCTTCTTTAATTTGGTAATTCCTTTACTTTTCAAATGCTTGTTACAAAATAAACAGATAGCATGGTTCGTCATTCTAAGAACCAATTTAGCATGAGCTCAAGTTGGATCATTGTATCTTTCCGAAGCGGCTGAATTATTAGGAGTACTTGAACTTCCTTCTATTTATTTATAAAAATAAATGACGACATGTACCAAAATAAAAAGCACATAATTTCATTATTAACTACTATCCCAAAATATGTATTGTTTAACTCAAAAGCCCAAACTAACATAATTACACAATACACATATACATCTTATATAATATAACTCTTTTTGTGTGATTACATTATATATAATTCAATTTCATCTAACACAATTCATTAGTAAGTCAAAAACTAACAATTCTACCAACAATTCTAGTATTCAACATACACAATACACATATACATCTTATATAATATAACTTATTTTATATGATTACTTCATTCAACCATAAACTAAAAACATATACTCACAACTATAACATATTTAACTTCAACCATAACTTAAAACTGTAAGTTTACAACTTACTTTACGTAATCTCATAATTCAATTATAAACTAAAATATTTTGTTTATTTATACAATTCAATTTGGAATGTTTATAATTACTTTGTTTTTTAACTAATTTTAATCAACATTGTTACTAAAATCCTAATTCTCAATTTTAATTTAACAATCTTTCAATTCACCAATTTTAATCAAGATTTTTAGTTTCTTACCCAAAATTTTCAATGTATTATTAATTTTCTTCATAAATTTACAACACATAAATTACATTAAAATTAAATCAACTCAAGACAAAAATTTTCAAGTTTTAAATCCAAAATTTTCAGTGCATTAATTTTCATAAATTGATAATGGCTAAATTATATTGAAATTATATCAACTCACACAAACAATTTCATTCAAAAAATGGCAAAGGTGAGTCGGTAGGTAGGTGTTAAATTATGATTTTTTGCAAAATAATCCTTGAACTTCTTGAGCTTTATGATACTATCCGGCATTTACCACACAAAATTGGTGATATTGGTAGATGTTGAAAGCTGGTATCGTATAATAAGGTTTTTGTACCATTTTTTGGCCTGTATAATACCTTCTTACCGATACTAGCTAGTATAGTATAAAATATACTGTTAAATAAAAATTAATAGGTTTATTTTTATTTATAAAAATTAGTAAATTTAAAATAAGAGAAAGTTAGTTAATTAATAAATTGACCAGATTTTAATAATAAGAATTATTTATGTAAATTAAATAAATAAATTGTCACTTTAAAGTTTTATGATTAAAACAGTTAAATGAATTTGATTTTTTAAAATCTAACATTTTTAAATGTTATATTTCTATCAATGTCGATCGACATCAAAACTTTAGTAGGTTTAGTTGAAGTAGGTTATATATGGTTCAAAAAGATTCAATGTAAGTGGCTATTGTCTTCAAACATGATGTTTTTTCTCCTTGGTTAGGTGTGTAATAGAAAAAAGTTTTAAATTGATTTGACATAAATCGTGTTTAAATTTAAAAAAGTTGACTTGATTTGGTTTAAAATTAATTTAATTAATTTTTAAACCATGATATTATGATAAATAATCGATACTTTATTAGACTATTAAAGTCGTGCCAAACAACCTAAACCTAATAAAGTGTCGAGTGATAAAAAAAAATATTTTGATTTAACTTGATCCTTTTTAAAAGGAGGTAAATCTATTATTTAACTTCGATTTAAAATTTTTTTTATTATAAGTGCATTGGTAAAGTCATCACGAGTCAATGAATGCTTCTGCACGCAGTCCAAAAGTCAACATATACCTTAACACTGCCAACGTCCAAGTGGACAGGAGCGGTCCCTCCAGTAGAATCCATAACAAAACACCTGGATTATGTAAATAATAGCAATTATGACTTATGATATGCACTTTAATATTTTTTAATTTGCTTTATAAACTATAAATTATTTGATTGCTATATAATTTATAAACAAGAATGGTAAATTAATAACTGAAGGAAGAAAAAGAAAAAAATAAAATTTATTGTATAATTTGTAGAGGAAGAATGGTTAGTTTTAAATTAGCTTAGCAATCAAATAATAATCATTCTTCCTCTACAAATTATAAAATAAAATTTCAATTTTTTTTCTTTTCAATTTTGCAAGTTGTCAAAATTGATTCCTTGAATCTAATGCATAACAATAACAATTTGTGCTTTAGGTCATTCTATTGTTAAAAGTATATTTTAAATCTTAATGTTTACAATAAAAATACAACTTAAACACTATAACATTTTGAAGCATTTAAATTTAACCCTAAAATTTTTTAAACATTTAGAACCGAACTTAAATGAATGAAAAATTTGATAGAATTAACTCCTCGTCAAGTAAATTTTATGTACATGACTTTATTTTTATATTTTTAAATAAAAAGTGAATCTTGCTATCACATAATTAAATTTTTTAATTAATCAAAAAGTGGATCTTATAACCACTGTCACACAATTAAGATAATAAGTTCAACTTGTTATGAGACAATAAGACTCATATTTATGTATTTTAGATAATATATCTCACTTGACATGTAGTAGTAGAGTCTACTTTTTATTTTAAAAAATATAAAATAGTTTTTTTTTAAGAATTAAACGGAATATATATTAACGAAAGTGTTTGATCCATGCATGCATGCAGAAGAAAATGGATGACGTTGAGCGTTGCTATAGTCAGTTATAGGCTATTAGAAAAGTTATTCTCTTATGTAACAAACCGGTTTTCAATATATTTTCCTTTCCCGCTCAGCTTATTTTTCAGTAGCTATATATACAAACATTCTGTACTGTTTCAGATATATGAAATAAAATTACACCCTTGATATATTTTTCTTCCTCTTTTCTACATGGTATCAGAGCCTTAAGCACGATCCAAACAGTGGTTAGTCTAAATAAGCTATGGTTTGGAGGAGCTATGTCCAAACTTTACAGACACAAGAAGAAGAAGGGTCCAGATCAAATGAAGAGGAAAGGAATAGAACTGTGGATCAAAGATCAGATCCATATGTTGAAGACGTTAATCGAGGGACACCACAGCATAGTCGTGAATCAACAAACAACGACAATCCAAGTTTGATCCTCGTAAGTTATGTGATAGACGGGAAGAATTTTATTTCATGGAAAAGATCTATGTTATTGGCGTAAAGTGTAAAAAGGAAAACCAGTTTCATCTTAAAGGATGATGCACCAGATGTTGACTCAGAGGAGTATGTGCAATAGAAAGAATCTGACGACCTAGTTTTTTCTTGGGTCATAAATTCTCTATCAAGGGAATTAGCAAATGTTTTCTTGTTTGCTCCATCTTCTAGGGAGCTGTGGAAAGAGATTGCATAACGGTATGGAGAAAGCAATGGTCCACTCATTTTTCATCTTCAAAGAGAGATTTGTGCGTCACAACAAGGAAATCTATCCATAGTGGATTTTTTCAACAAAATAAAGAGAATGTAGGATGGGTATGTAGTGCTAAAACCTACAACGATATGTAGATGTGGAGGTTCCCTAGCTATAGCACAGGAGATCTGTTAAGAGGAGCAACCCATGCAGTTTCTTTCAGGCTTAAATGCGGAGTTTGATCATGTTAGGGATCAAATTTTACTCATGGATCCTCTTCCATCAGTAAACAAAGCCTATTCGATACTTTTAAATATTGAAAAACAAAGAGATGTAGTTTTGGAAACACAAAACGATTTTGTTAACATTGCTGCCTTCACTACCAGATCTCAGAGCAATCATTTTGACAGCAGTAATGTGAAGAGAAATGTTAAAGCAAGTAAGAACAAAGAAGACAAGCATTGCACATTTTGTAAGAAGGGAGGACATGAAAGATCTGACTGCTTCAGATTGAATGGTTACCTCGACTGGTATAAAGATAGGAAGTTCACCAAACCTGGAAAGTTTGTAGTCCAAGCAAATATGACTCACAAGGCACAAACACTACTGGAAGAATCCAACTCAGAGCCACACATGGAGCAAGCTCGTAATCAAGATATATAGATGCTAGTACAGAAAGAGATTCAAAAAATTCTGAAAGCAAAAATAGTACAGGATTGTGGTTTAGGTGGTGTAGAATTTACGACATTTTCAATAGCATGCGTAGATAAGTCACATTTCATATTTGATTTTGTCAATCTTGAGCCATGGATTATAGTCTCAGGGCAACAATACATATGAGTAATTCCTTATCTCATATGAAAAATATTGATAAATTACATTTTCCTAAGTGTGTATGCTTACCAGATGGCTCGATTAAAACCGTGACTTATATTGGAGATGTGTTTTTCAGTCCAGAATTCCAGATAACACAAGTTCTTTACGTGCGACAGTTTAAGCACAACTTGTTATCAGTCAGCAAATTACTTAGGGACCAATGATTGTTTGTTTATTTTTTACCTAAGCATTGCATTTTGCAAGACTAGAACTGTGAAAAAGTTGTAGCTATTGGAAGTTTGATCAATGGTTTATATTGCATCAATCAATCTTCTTTTGATTCTTCAGCATTGCAGCAATTTAGCAGCAACTGTTATTCTATTTTTCTGTAAGCAATAATCTAGAAGGCAGTATTGAGCTTTGGCATAAACATTTAGGACATATGTCCAAGGAGAAATTGCAGCATGTGTATAAGTTTCCTCATTTGAATCAGATGGTTGCTTGTGATATTTGTCACAAGGCAAAGCAAACAAGAAAACCCTTTTGTAACAACAAAATTCAATCTAAGAAATCTTTTGAGTTGTTGCATATTAATTGTTGGGGACCATACAAAAGGCAATCTTTAACTGGTGATAGTTACATGTTAACCATTATGGATGACTTTACAAGAGCTACATGTTAACCATTGTAGGATGACTTTACAAGAGCTACATGTTAACCATTGTGGATGACTTTACAAGAGCTATATGGACAATTTTATTTTGAAGCAAGGATCAAGTTGTTCAGTTAATTGAAGGGTTCTTTAAAATGGTTCACACATAATGTGTTACACATGTGAAGATGGTTCAAATCGATAATGGAATAGAGTTTACTGGGCATAATATGCAACTTATTTTACGTAACCATAGAGTGATTCATCAGAAGACATGTTCGTATACCCCACAACAAAATGAGGTTGTTGAAAGATGGTATAGGTCACTAATTGCTACTGCCAGAGCTTTATTAAAACAATCTAACATGCCAACAAAATTCTGGGGTGAAGCTTTACTCCATGCCACTTGCCTGCTCAATGTCTCACCAATGAAGGTGTTAAGCTGGAAAAGTCCACGTCAGGTTTTGTATCAAAAAACTCCTGATTATGCCCAGTTCAAGGTTTTTGGTTGCTTAGGATATGTGTTGAACACTAATCAACGTAAAGACAACTTCGATAGCAGGTCATTTCCAGGAATATACTTCGGAGGATCTCCTGGATAGAAGCGGTGGAAGATGTATAATATCGACACACACCAGATCAGTGTGTCCCAAGATGTAAAATTCTACGATGATCAATTCCATTACCAGTCTAGTTGTTCTTACTTTCACCAAAAGGAGAATGATCATCAACCAACCACTGTTTTACCAAATAGCTTTACTGTTGATCCATTGCAAGGGCCTGCATGTCCAGAACCCAATAAAGAAATCAATCTTCATGATTTATGTGCTCGTATGAATGCACAACAGACTTTACAAGTTTTGGAGTCATCTTATACATATTCCTAGACAACAGAAAACAGTAGTTCTTCAGTTGAGAGACAATTGCCACAGCAGCCTTTCACTCAAGATGTTGTACGCAGACACTTAACTAGGCCAAGCAGACCACCGACATGGCTATCTGATTTTGTTGTTAATCAGATCAATGTTAACGCTTCTGTAGATGTTTTTCAATACACGGATGATCATTCGGCCTTCCTTGCTAACATCGCGAAGATTCGTGAACCAAGAAACTATCATGAAGCGAAGGTAGATCCAAATTGGATCAAGACGAGGCAAGAGGAGCTGGACGCTTTGGAGAAGAACTAGACTTGGCAGCTGGTTTCTTTACTAGAAGGGAAGAAAATGATCACGTCCAAATGGGTGTTCAGAGTTAAATATGCTCCTGATGGGTCAGTCTCTCGCTACAAAGTCAGGTTCGTAGCTCGAGGCTATGATCAAGAATTTGGAATTGATTAACATGATAGCTTTTCCCCTGTTACGAAGGTAGTTACAATCTGAGTGTTTTTAGCAATAATGGCAGCAAAATGTTGGCCATTACACTAGATTGACATCAGTAACGCTTACTTGCATGGATCAATTGACAAAGAGATTTATATGCTTCCTCTAGATGGTTACACTAAAGCTTGTAAGAATCAAGTGTGTAAGCTCTCAAAATCCTTATACAGTTTAAAGCAAGCGAGAAGACAATAGAATAAAGTTTTCACTGATAAGCTCATGTAGAGGGGTTTCGTAAAATTCATACATGACTATTATCTCTTCACCAAAAATACGTCAACATATTTCATAGCCCTTATAGTATATGTTGACGATATTCTCATCACGGGCACCTCTGTTCAGCTCATCCAGAATGTGAAACAATTGTTTCACTATCAAAGACATGGAAGAGGCCAAGTTTTTCCTGGGAATTGAACTAGCCAGGTCACAGCAAGGGATGTTAATTTCACAAACAAAATACATACGGGATTTGGTGTAAACTATAGGATTATTACATGCGCAACCCGTGGCTAACCCATTTCCTTTAGGGGTACAATTGGTGACTAATTTTGAATTGTATACCAACCCCGATAGTTATCGAAGTTTGGTGGGAAAGTTGCTATATCTAGGTTTTACAAGACCTGATATCTCATTTAAGACTCGACATTTAAGCCAGTATATAAGTGCTCCCACAAAACTTCAGATGGATACAGCTTTGCATCTTGCTAAGTATTTGAAGGGAACTGATACTATGGGGTTGTTCTACGCAGCTGATAACACCTTCGACTTGCAAGCATATTGTGACTCCAATTGGGGAAGATGTAAAATCACCCGACATTCGGTGACGGGATACTGTGTTTTTCTTGGAACTTCATTGATCTCATGGAAATCAAAGAAGCAAAATACCGTCAGCAAAAGTTCAGTAGAGGCTGAATATCATGCGATGGCTACAACGTCCTGTGAATTAAAGTGGTTAGCCTATCTTCTTGGTGAGTTCAAGATCATGCCAACCTTGCCTATACCTTTGTTATGTGATAATCAAGTTGCTATTCACATTGCAACCAATCCGATTTTCCATGAACGTATGAAACATGTTGATATCAATTGTCATATTGTCAGAAAGCATTTGGTTTCAGGTTTCATTAGCACACCTTATACTTCTTATGCTAGCCAGATCGCTGATCTACTTACCAAGCCATTAACTTTCACACAAATGCATTCAACGTTAGCCAAGATGAAGTTGTTTCAATGTACTTCAACTTAAGGAGGGTGTGTTGGTTCCATGCATGCATGCAGAAGAAAATGGACGACATCGAGGGCTGCTATAGTCAGCTATAGGCTGTTAGAAGAGTTGTTTTTCTCTGATATAACAAACCGATTTTCAAAATATTTTCCTTTCCCGCTCAGCTTATTTTTCAGTAGCTATATATACAAATATTTTGTACTGTTTCAGATATATGAAATAAAATTACACCCTCGATATATTTTTCTTCCTCTTTTCTACAAGTAAAAACTTATACAAGATTCAGCTATAAGTATCTTTGCATCAAAAACACACCTATAGTACTAGGAAATCAACCACGAACCAACAGATATCCAATCAATACGTCAAGAAGTTAAAGTAACCAAAGTGATCTGAGATCATTGCTCATGCTATCCTGCTTGTTATGGGCCACCATCATTTCTCTAATCACATTAACAATCACAGCAGTTAGTTAGGATTTATGCCGAGCCTCATTCTTGTAGATCCTCTTGTTCCTCTCCCTCCACAGGTAATAGATGACCATCTGGAAAGCGGTCTTGACTAAAAACCCATGCGGGTAACCATGTCTAGCGTACCAAATAATATCATCCAACACCTCGTCCCATATATACGACTACTAGGGAATCGAAGAAACACCAACATTCTGCTCCACACCGACTTACTATACTCACATTCAAAAAATAAATGATTTCTCGATTCAGTAATCATTTTACATAAAAACACAAAGAGGATCAAAGGACCCAAACCACCTATCCTTGGTTCATAATCAGTTTTTGATCACCAACCAAAGACAAACAGCGGCCTTAGGGCACATTACTTTACTCCATACAATGTCTTGCCATGGCACTATTGGAAGTGGTGTTTGTAGAAGAAAATGCGCTGACTTATTAGTAAACCTCCCACTTGAGTGTAAAGTCCAGACCACTACATCCTTCATTCCCACAGTCGGGCTTGAATGAAACAATCCCTATAGAATGTGAAAATGCCGTTGGGAAGATAATCGATCCCATTCCTTCCAAATCCAAGCAATCGTCACCCCCTTAGGAATCCGACTTTTGAGTCCTTGGAGATCCTCCCGAAGCCATAAAGGACTTGAGGCAGCCCAATTGTCTAACCACATCTTAATACCCTCTCCATCCCCTACTTTATGATTCATGACTGGGTAAACCACATCCCCCTAACCATCCACGAAATACCCTGATCCGTTTGGTTGGCGGAAAAGTAAAGTAAATTTGGAATATGATTCTTTGGAAAATAAATCTATGAAAAGTAAAGATATTCAAATGTTTGGATACCTATAAGAATTCTAATAGGAAAGTTGGGTGGATTCTTATTATAGTGTTTGGTATATAACAGTATTTTATAAAATGTAACTTAATTTTGACTTATGTTTCCAATTATATCCCTATAAATAGAATAAAAATTGAAATCGTTAAATAAGAAAAATATGAACATGAAGATTGTCGATTGAAACTTCTAAGCAAAAATATTCAAAATTTAAATACCGGCTGATACCGAAAATTTTTTAAAATAGGAGAATTTTTTGCAAAATTTTCAAAATTTTTTTAAATTTTCCTCCCTCCCTGTTATCTCTCCTTCCCCCCTTTTTTCAAAGTTTTTTAATTAGTTATTTTATTTATTTCAATTTTTATAATTATTGTGAATTTTTTAT
>JAOSBK010000206.1:53331679-53341752 GCA_027568895.1 Erythroxylum shatona
TGATTTGCAAGCTTGAAACTATGATTGTTGGTTTGATAATCTATGTGAATGTGTGATTTCTTTTTCAATTATTTGGCGACTATGTTCCTTTTCATGAGCGTTATGATTTTTTTTTATTATGACAAAAAGGGGGAGAAACATCGTTAAAAATTGAATGGAAAGAAGGAGTTATAAAAATAAAAGTTGTATCAAAAAAAATTGTTGGATTAAAATTATGGATTATGGATTGCAATATTATTGTTAGATTTATTGAGTTCATTGATTTATTGATTAAGGGGGAGACAATCTAATAAAAAAGACAAGGCATAAAAACCTTGATCAAATTTTCTTTGTTTTTAATTTCTTAAACAATTTCTAAATGTTTTGTCATTATCAAAAAGGAGGAGATTGTTGGACTAATAGAGGTTGACAAATTAAACCCTTCTGTGTTTTGATAATAATAAAACTTAAAGATTTGGTTAAGAAATAATTTCAAGTATTTGGATTAAAATGGTAGTACACTAGTCAACTAATGATGGCACAAGTTGACTATTATGTTGTTGACGATTTTCAAGTCAGATGAAATTTAAATAAAGTCGATTTGTGAAAATCAAGATTGCAATAATGAATATCAAAATTAAACAACGTATATTTCATGAGAAGATCTTGTATGAAGAATTCAAATAAGCATCTCAAAAATCAAAGATTGGAGATTGTGTGAGATCTGTCAGTTGGAGCTTAGGACAGGTCGACCATCATGTTGCAAGTAGATTATTAACAATCAGACCTGTCAGTTGGTTAAATGGACTAGTCGACTATCATCATATTAGTCGACTATTCGAAGAGTGAAGCTGAAAGTTTCATGAAAAACGTTAATGGTAGTCGATTAATTCTTGAAGACAAGTTGACTATAATGTATTAGTCGATTATTACACACCAACTAGTCAACTATCAGTTGCAGCTGAACATAATTTGACTGTGTCAATTGATTTCAAACGGGAGAAAATCTTCATACAACGGTTAGGAGCGTTCTACAACAGAACTTCAAAGGATTGATTACACAAGTCCAAAGTGAAGCATACTTACCATAGTTCTAAATTATCTTCACATCGCTCTCAATTTGCTCTTAGCATATTCTAATTGTATTCAGCTGTGTTGAGCTTTACTACTTCATTTCTATCATTGTTATTATTATGAGCTGAGTGATTAGAGAAGAATCACTTGGAAAGTAGGATTTGTGCCGGAAAAATAAATCGTTTGTAAAGTGTAGCTTGAACCGGAAGTCAAGTTGAGTTGGAAGAGTTCACACTGAACTAAATAGTGTGTAGTAAAGAGCTTTGACAAAATCATAAGTGGGAGCTTAGGTAGAAGACGTAGGTCTTAGCACCAAACCTCTATAAACACTGTATTTGCGTCTCTTCTTTACTCTTTTACATTTCGATTTGCTTGTTTGTTTCGTGTGTTTTAATTCTCTGTTTTGTAGCACTTTGCAAAAAGATTAAAAGATCTATTCAACCCCCCTTCTAGATCGTTTTCAAGATATAAAGGTGGCAAGATGATATGATGTAAGTACTAGAGACAAATAAATGTATGAAACTTACATTTATTTAATAAATTCTTATATTTTTAGAAAGTTCATAATCTTATAAACATAATCCTTTTTTATAATTTACTTAAAATCTTATTTTATATAAAATTTAAAATTGTTTATCCTTATTAAAACACACACTGCATTGTACATAAATAAGTCGAATCATATAAGTCAATATTTTATGCATAAATCAATATTTTAATATACACAAAAGATGCATAAATCAATATAACATACCATGGATGCTATATACATGTTAAACCATAAACTACATCGTAAATAAACAAGTCGAATAACATAATTCAACTTTTTACTATACATAAATGAGTTACGTAAATCAATATAATCATACAATGGATGCTTTACCACAGTTAAACCACACACTACATCGTATATAAACAAGTCGAATCGCATGAATCAATTCGTGGACATCTTAACCCACTGTTACTTTTGAACGACCATTTGCATTAACAATTCTTTCATGCATCAAAGTTAATCAATATTTTGTTTTGAGTATTATGAGGTGGTTATAATGTAAAATTATCACATAAATAATCACATTTCAATTATGACTTTAATCATAATTTTATGTTTTTATATTTTGTTGATATTGAAAATTTTCTTATAATAATTTAATTTGAAATGTTACAATTAATTATTGTTTAATATTATATGAAAATTAGTATATTATTTTAAGGTTATTAGTTGATTAATGTTTTTTATTTTTCCAGGATCTTTTTTATCATATCATCCAATATTGTGACTGGCCAACACAAAAGAATATTGTATTGAGTAAAGTCCGAGACCAAGGAAATGAAGGCATCTTCTTTTTATGTATTTTAATTTTTACATTATAAATACTTACCTAATTTATTTTTATTTATTAATAATGACTTGTTGGGAATATGAAATTTCGGGGGTAATTGAATCAATGTACAGCATTGCAGTGAATGGCCATATTCAAAGATTCAAATATTATCTCCTTAAGATTTAATAAACTGGTGTCTCTTTGATTCAACCATGGGATGAGCAATAATTAGTCATGTATATAGATGAATTACAAAACATCACTTAGCAACATAATCTGTAAGGAGAAAGTTGAGCCAACATCGATAATCGATGAGTGTGCACATTAGTTTGGTCGACTAGTGGTGTCACACATGATTGTTTTGGCTTATTCTGATATTTACTTTTTGACGAGATTTGATTTATACATCTAATGTTTATATGAATTTGTATACTAGAACTGGAACTTATATTCACCAGATTGGTGATTAATAGGTTGGGCCTATGTGGTTCTTAACCAATATATGATAAGGCATAGGCTAGGCCTATGTGTTTTTATGTCATGTATATTTACTTCATAGGTTATCTCCATCGTCTTGATATGATCAAATTCTATTTGTGTTATATGTTTTTCCTACTCACTGAGTACCTAGTGTACTCACCCCTCCGCTTTCCAATCATGCAGGTTAATTTAGTGAGTTTGAAGCTTTGAGTAGATCGTGTGGTCTTTTGATATTTTTGGGGTATTACCGCACATGGATAGTTTCCTATTTTGTACTTTTATGGTCTAGTGGGTCATGAACTGTATTTATGTAGATACACTTTAGATTTGTAAGTTAACTTTTGATTGCCTTGTGTTTTTTAAATGACTTTATATATGAATCTTTTGATACTGTTGTTGAGATTGCCTTGAGTGGACTTTAAAGTCCTAAAGTAGTGGTTGGTTGTGAATATAGAAGTGTGTTTGAAATTGTTTGTAGCTTTTTGGGATTTTTAAAACACAACCGTTGTGCTGCTCGAATTTTTTTAAAAAAGAGAAAAGAATAGATATTCAGTTAGCCTTACATAGTCGGATTAAGGATACCGTGAGTATCCTTAGCCCGGTTATGCAGTGGTTGTCATGGGCTCGATGAGGTACCGGGTTGTGATAATTAAATAGAATGTGAGATCCCACATCGGTTCGAGATGAAAACGAAGTACGCCTTATAAAGATACGGATACCTCTCCCTTATAGACACATTTTTCATACCCTAACACATCAGGTCCCATCACAACTCCGAGGCTAAATATACTTGGGCAAGAGTAGTTCCAGAATGGGTGACCTCCTGAGAAGTTCCCGGGAAAAGTAAAATCGTGAGGGCTTGGATGGGCCAAGGCCCAAAGTGGATAATATCTGTGAGCAGGGTGATCTAGGATGTTACAGGAGGTATCAAAGTCGATGCCCAATCCGTTGTGCCAACTAGGCTGGACCCCAAAGAGGGTTGGGCCCTAAGGGAGGGTGGAGAGTGTGAGATCCCACATCGGTTAGAGAGGGAAACGAAGTATGCCTTATAAGGGTACGGATACCTCTCCCTTATAGACACATTTTCCATGACCTAACGCACCAGATCCCATCAGAACTCTGAGGTTAAAGGTGCCATGGCAATAATAGTACTAAGATGGGTGATCTCTTGGGAAGTGCTCGAAAAAAGTAAAATTGTGAGGGTTTGGTTGGGCTAAGGCCCAAAGCGGACAATATCTGTGAGCAGGTGCTCTGGGATGTTACACTTGTAATGGAAGTAAGTATATGATAGGCTTGGTAAAGAAGCAAAAACCTAGTCTAACTTGACCCAAAGTCAATAGACTCGGCCTAAGTTGATTGAATTTTGGACTGAACTCAAGTTTTTTTTGGATTTTACGTTAGGTTTAGCCTGAAAACCAAAATATAAATAATAAAATTATCCTGTTTTCACTAGTCATTATCAATCTCCTTGTTGTCAATTGTCCTATCATAAAAGTGGGTGTCATGGAATGCCTTGATTTGAAATGTATGTGCATTTTGTGTAAGGCATACAAATATTCTCCATCCATATTTCTTTTTGCAATCTATGGTAACTCTTAGCCTTATATTTTTTTATATATGCATAGTCAAAACCAATATATATACTCATATTCTTCAAACCTTTTTCCAAAAATATCCTCAAATTAAAAATCATTTTCTATTCAAAATAACTTTGCCATAATCTAAACTTGAAGTACTGAAGTGAAAATATGAAATTCTTTCTAGATTACCAATATCTTCATCATCTACTTTAATATCTTTGACCCTATATTTTAGGCATCCATGCACAACTTACTCATATTAGATCATTCTTCTTCTAGGACATATTCAAATATATCATTTGTAATTTTTTTAATTGAATACCCCAACTCATTGAAATTTGTTGACTTACTATCATTATCTATTACGTCATATGATTCATTTGATCCTCAACGTCTACTTCAAATAGATACATTAGTAGGGACGTGATCCTCTATGCCAGCAACTCTGGCCCAACTCTGTCTCAGTCCATCCCAATCATCCATTTATGTGGGTCATGGATGATTGGGAGGGACTGAGACAGAGTTGGGCAAGAGTTGCTGGGACAGAGGATTTGAGGGGGCATTAGTAAGCACCTAAATGATTACTTCAGTGGCTATTATAGCTGCTATAGTAGCTTCTTTAATGTCTGCTTTAGTGCTTCTTAAGTCATCATCATCCTTAATTACCTCGATAGGAATATCTATTTTATGGTCATTAAGTGTGTATATTTTGGGATTTTGTTCTTATCCAAATATACTTCATTTGTCTCTCTTCATTTAATTTGCTTATATCAACATCCTAATATTATTATCATTCTATGGTGGCCTCAACCATCTTCAAATGGCTTATACTGGAATTTATAGGTAAAATCATGTTTTCTCATACCTTAACTTCCTTACATTAAGCATGAAATCAATAAAAGTAATTCATCCACCTTAGTAACCAAATAATTTATCCATGCACCTTTTTATCTAGTATCTAATCTGAATTTGAAACATTCACCATAAAAATGCTAAAACCTAATTACAGGGTTAAAAGTACCAACCATTTCTTAAATAATACCTACAATAACATTATAATAAAATTTATCAGAAGTTCCATAGTGAAAACAAAAAGAAAAGAAATATAGACTTCAACATTTTTATATTGACCTTGGAGCTTTGGTAGTTTTGTAAAGCCAATATGCGCTTTCTATCAACTTTAGACACAAAGGATAACTCTTCTGTCTATAATGCAGAATAAAAGCATGTAAGATTAATGATATGAAAAATTTTACAAACAAATTATTATCGCATATTGTAGATAATTATTATGTGCACATGTAGTGGTTAGTAATAATTACAACCAAATTTACTTGTTATTCATTCCCTATAACAAATTTAATAGTTGATATAATTCAACATAAATGTTGTTATATTGGCAATCTATTTTCATTAATCTTAACATATAACTAACAGACAAAAATTTCCAACATATAACAATCTTTACTCTTCATTAGAAGCTTTGGATAGAATGTAGTTTCAAAGCATAGTCCATATGAATTATTCATCTTAATTGAAGTTTTAAATCATGATATTTGAAGAATAAAAGAAGTTAACAACTCAATTGATTAACATGATAGCGTGAAGAATAAAAGAACTTAACAAATCATGCTCTCTGAAGAATGAAATAACTTAGTAAACCTTCATTTACAACTACCTAATTGTTATTAATGTAGAAGTATCTGACAGTGACAAATTACATAAAATGTAGTTTCTAATTGCATAAAAATTATGAAGATGATCATACCTTGTCAAAGAAACTTTGGTCGCTCTTCATTAATTAATGTTTACTTTGATTACCTTGTCATCAGGGATGATCCAGAAATTTTTTTGAGTGGGGGTAAAATTTTATTTTTATGAAAATTTAAAATAATAATATTTTTATATGAAATTTTTTGGAAGAAGTGTGAGCAAGTGCCCCCACTTGCCCCTAATGTGCATCTGTCCCTGCATAATTGACAATATCAAGTATACAGATAAAACCCTAATCATATCTCCAAATTGAATCCATAATAAAAATCCCCAAATTGAAACCCTAATTCAAATCATAATCAAAATCTCAAATTCAAATCCTAATCAAATTAAACCCTTAATAATTGATATTAAACCTTATTTGAATTATTTATTTAGAATTTTGTTCTGATTTGTTAATAAAGATTTACACATCATTTGAAACTCTAGAAATACAATTGTAATGTTCCCTTCTCTTCCTCGTTGGTCACTTTAGCTGTTCTGATTTGTTGATAAAGATTTACTTCTCTTTGTATTTGATTGGAGGCTTCTCTTCGTACTTGCTTTTATTTGGACTAGAGGCTTCTCTTCATATTTGATTTCATCTGCTCTAGTGACAAAGACTTCTTATAAAGTCATATGGATTAAGTAATGATGTCACATAAAGTATGACATTGTGTGTTACATGACATATGCTAGGTCAATTAACACCATATGACGTTTTAATGTTCTCTATTAACTTCTTTAACAAAGAATGATGGTAGGGTGATAAGTGCAGTTAGAACTAAACCATGGGGAGTTAATGGTAGTGTTTAAAATTTCATAGCTGACTTGAAAAATATTCAAACCATAGGGGATCTTTTATAATTAACCCTATCGTCTATTAGTCGCTGTTGAAAATTTTAACTTTTAGTAAAGTGGGAAAATACTTTTTTTTCTCTTAAAATTGATGCCTTTAAACATTAGTTAATCAAGAAAAATGGGAGAATGAGGGAGGCTGGCTTATAGCTCAGTCAATAACTTTTAAGATTGTACCTAATACAAGCACTTTGAAATGATAATAAAATCTTAAAAGGGTTCAATTAATTTCAAAATCTTAAATTTCTTAAAACAAAAATTTCACTTATTAGATGATAAGTTCTTATTGTCAGTATTATTTCTTAAGGAAACTACCATTTCTCCGAGTTTAACTTAAAAGTTGGATTTTGACAACTTGAAATTAACCTTCCGGAAAGATACATAAATTAAATTAAGGAATATTTTTCTTAATTTTTATTTTAAAATTAAAAAATATTTTACTTAGCTTAACTCAAGAATAATAGTATTTAAAAAATTAATAGATGAGTAAAATAATATCTTAAAAAATTGTACTACAAACTATCAAAGTAGTTTGAAATGCCTCAATATTAGACTTTTACCGAGATACATGTTTACACTTAAATTTACCTTAACAAATTAACTAAGATTAATTTGCCACACTCTATTATAATAGACGATGATAAATATTAATTCAAGAAGACTCTCCTTAACCTAAAAATGTTAACATTTTCATTTTATTGTTCAAATTAACCAAGTTTAATTTATCACACTCCAATTTAAATACATGGTGAATAATGACAAAGATTAACTCAACACGACATAGTTGAACCTAAAAATAAAAACCAAGTGGGAACCAAATCTGTAGCAATATGCAAAGTTAGTGAGTTTCATTTTTCTATGTGTTTAATGTTAAGTTTTTGTTTGATCCCCATAAAATTGTAGGAGCATTAATATAGTTTAAGTTCTTGTTTCGTCTGTTTTATTGTTTATTGTTATTGCCTTTTGAGTAGTATTGAGATAATTGTTGAGTGTATGTTAATAATATAGTTTGAATAAATTCAAAATTAAACTACAAACTTGATTCAACCAATATTTACAAAATTTAATATGTCATCATTCTTAGTCTATCTACCTTTTTTATATATATTATTATTATTATTATTGTTGTTGTTGTTGTTACTGTTGTTGTTTCTTTATTACCAAAGTCAAAACAATTATTACTAATAAATATTAATCGTTGAAAATTATATTAAAATGCACTTCATTGTATTTGATTTTAAACAACGGATAGATGTTGTAGCATGATTATAAAACTGATATTCCAGAGCATAAAATGATACACTATTGTCTTGTAATTATAATTTAATAAGATAATAATTAAAATAAATTCAAGGGTAAAAGACATATACCTCTCTAGTAGTTTAAGAAGTTTTGAAAATATCTTCCAATCTTTAAAATTCTTGAAAAAGAATTTCATCTAATTTTCATTTTTGTAAAAAAACTTCTTTTTTTAAACTTTGGTTAAAAATAATGATGAAATATATATAATATACACATTATATGTAAACTAATCAAATGTTATTAATATAATAATTTAATTTAATTTTTACATTATACTCAAACGAATTAAATTTGATTTAAATTAATAATTTAAGATAATTATAATAAATTATTATTTTATATCATATTTAATTATTTTGGTTTGAGTTTAATCGTCGTATAAATAGCACTTAACTAATCTATTTATAATATTTATAATACATGTGCTTCGTTTTTATTTGAAGTATAAAAGAAGAGTTTTCCAAAAAATTAAAAACTAAATTAATTTTTAAGAATTTTAAAGAACAAATTTAAAAAAAATTCTGAAAGGGATTTATGCCTTACACCTTTAAATTCAATTTAAATGAGAAAATGTGTTGTTAAAAGTTATGTATTAGCCTGGCCCAGATATAGATTTCAGTCGGGCTTAGGCCGAAACAAAATTCTGAAAAGAATTTGTCTTTTATTCTTGCCCGTCGTCCTCATTCATTCGACTATACACAAAGTGATTGCACTGCTAGATTTCTAAGGTAGGTAAATGGGGAGGAAGAAGGGAGTGGCAGAGTTTGACGAAACGCCGCCGGATGACTTCGATCCGGCGAACCCATACAAGGACCCAGTGGCGATGCTGGAGATGAGGGAGCACTTGGTACGAGAGAAGTGGATCGATATCGAGAAAGCCAAGATCTTGAGGGAGAGGCTGCGCTGGTGCTATCGCATCGAAGGAGTGAACCATCTGCAGAAGTGCCGGCACCTGGTTCACCAGTACCTCGAATCCACTCGAGGCATCGGCTGGGGCAAGGACCATCGTCCTCTATCTCTTCACGGTATTATTATCCCTCTTTTTCTACTACCAAACATAATTGCTTTTAGTAATTCCTCATTCTCTTTTCTTTTCTTTATTAAGGTCCAAAGGTAGATGCAGCAGCTGCTGAATCTGAATAAAATCGATATCTTCCTTTGCTATTTCCTATAAGGTAGGTTTTGATTGAGTCTTGCAATATTCTATTCATCCTTTATTTGCTTTGGAATATTATCATCTTAAAATGTCGCGACCATCTTGAGCTTACTCATGCAATTCAAATTTTCAGTTAACTGTTTTGACCTACTTGATCAGATAGATTCCCATTTAGGAAGGATATTAGCTTCTCCACATATTTGAGGACATGTAAATCAATTCCTACCCTTGTTTTCAGTGAAAAGGATGATTCTATGTATTCAATGTCCCTGCAAATATGTAAAACAGGTGATCAATGAAATCATAGTTAGGTGTAAGGCTAGGCACAAGTTTGTAGAGAATCTGCCTAGTTCTTTATTACCATATTCGATTTGTAATCTCCATGTAGTACTGTTTGTTTCTTTTACAACTAACCAATAAACAACTCTGAAATGTGAACAGCTTGTTTACTGTGACAATTTGTGATGCAGGAGCATTTAGTTTAGATTCTTAGTTAATATTGGATTTCTTACTATTTAGTACTTCTTAAGTTATTTGGATTCCTAGTTATCATAGGATTAGCATATT
>JAOSBK010000206.1:53341852-53352089 GCA_027568895.1 Erythroxylum shatona
GTCGGTCCAGATTTCTTCCAGCAGGATGAGTAGCAGTGGTTGACCTCTAACCTTATGAAGCAAACACAGGTGCAGCAGGAAGCATGGACCACGATTTATGGTGTCACATGTTGATTCCTATAGAGATGGCGGAACAGTGGCCTGTTCGAGCCGAACTTTGTTTGCCTTGACGAGGGCCACAGAAATATCATGGACTACGTGGGTTGGATCGCTCGGGCTAGAGCGTTGGAAAACCGTGTGTTTTCCACGCAGGACCTGCCAGTAGGGTCCTTCATGGGGTGGACTAAGCCTGCAATTGGTTGGGTGAAGGTCAATTCTAATGGAGCTATGAACCCGGGATCCCAAACAGTTTCCTCTGGGGTATTTATTCGTGATTGGAATGGGGACTGGAAAGGGGGTTCCAACATCACCTCGGGCGGGGTACCCTGTTAGCTGCGGAGTTATGAGGGTGCTCTCAAGCCTCACCCTGGCATGAGACCTGGGTTTTCGTCGAGTGGTGGTCGAAACTAATTCCCTCTAGGTAATTATCCTTCTCTCTACTCCACCCATAATACTGACAGAAGTTTCTTTTTTGGTGACAGAGATTCAACAGCTGTTGCAACGGTAGTGGTCGTGTCAACTCCAGCATGTTTTTCGGGAATGGAATCAGTGTACAAACAGTCTAGTTCGTCTCACGGCCGTTTAAGTCCAAGCCTTCATATCCTACAAGCGCCCCCTTTTGGCGTCCAGGAGCTTCTCAACCACTATGTACATTGCGCAGTGTGCCCCCGAGCGTTAATTTAATCCTGTAGTCTCTTTTTTCCTCTTGTAAACAAAACAAAAAAAAATAGAACCAAATATAGTATCGGCTAAGCACGGTGTTCATAACTTTAAGTCTGACACTTGGCAGTAATTCTCCATCTTGCAAAGTTGTGAGATGAGATCTTCCTCTAAACTGTACGGTGGAGTTTTTCTTTTGAATATTAGAAAGTGTAATGGGGTCTGCGCATACATCAGCTTCTGTTATTTGGGCTTATAATTTATTATTTTAATGAATTATTTATTCGTTATAATTAATTTATTGATTTTATGGGGTTTAATTAGGGGAGGGCAATTTGTGGCTGATATAAATCTTAAGAAAACACGTGTCATATAAATCTTGATTGATGATTTCATCTCCCCTATCGTTTGGCATTTGCCTATCTTGTGTTTGCAATGTCAGCATTGACAAATCACAATTCACAAGCACATTTCTGATCAACTTTCCCCAACATTCAAAACTCTGACGCAAGTTAAAACTCAAATCGCCTTGAAATGTCGTCTCCCAAACAACCGAACCTTGTATTGATGTTAAGAAACAATCAAACACCTATTTAATTTATTGTTCAAAACACTAGCATCGTTTCCTTAATCCAGTTACAAAGATCTTGTTTTTAATTGTTTACACAAGAAAAAACCAAGTCAAATGCAAAACCTTGGGATCCAAGCCCAGCAAAAAGCATGCATTACCCTTCTTTTTCTTCCTTGTTGACCTGTTCAACAAAAAACCAATGAACAAGCCTTGTAGTCAACAGTCCAAATCTTTTAGCCATTAAAATACTTAGTCTAAGCTTCAGAGATTATCAGTATAAATACCCCCTTCCTCCTCCATGAAGCTCTACATATTTTTCCTTGAAGAAACCATCATGAGGTCTCTACACATACTCGTGCTGGCAGCTTGTGTTTTGCTTTGTATGCATGCTCAGAAATACGAAGCTAGCAGAATACTGAGTGAAGACTACTTGATCCGTAAAGAACTTGCACTGGAGGGTCTTCAGAGAGGTGACGTACCATCTTCAGGGTCTTCAGGCTGCACTTACATTCCTGGAAGTGGTGGTTCAGGCTGTCCAAGTCGTACTGTTAACGAAATGAACTTCGCTGGTAATGCTTTGCCTCGACCCACACCCAGTGCCTATCCTCGTCTCGTGGTTCCTTTTGGTGTGGCTGCTGCTACCCAACCCCAAGCGAAGATTGAATCTCGTGAATAAGAGACGACACGTCTCCATGCTCCAGAATCAGAAACACGAAAGCTTTTTTCACAGTGGACGCAATTTATTTTGGTGATTAACAATTCAGTATACGATTTCAAAAAAAAAAAAAAACAATTCAGTATACAAGATTAATATTAAAATGTTATTTCATTTTTATAGTACAAATTTTTTCATTTGTTAACCTTTCTCTTTTTAAGGAGAAAACTATGTAAATTGCCGTATCTTAGAAATACAAATGTCCTTTCTTTGTGGTTGTTTTAATCAATGCGAGTTGAATTCGATAATCATGTAAATCATTTTGTGCAATTAATAATTTATTCAATATTTATTAAAAATAATTAATTTTGTAACACTAATACGACTTGTTTCTCCTCTTTGTAACGCGATTTACTTTCCATATCGACGGCTGGTTTGATCACGTTACCCTTGGTGGAGACTGACGGGGATCGCACAAACTTATGCTTAGGTGCTTTTTTTTTTTTTTCCTACAATATATTTTAGGAGGGTTTCAACTATATAAAAAGGTACCTTTAAGTCATTCATATCTAGACTAATCCTCGTTTGAGTAAGATAAGTCCCTTGCGAAAGGCAAAACTCTGATCTCAAATTTTAAATGGCTGCATATATGAAGACGGTTCGAACCCGTAATCTCGTTTAAGTCAAGAAAGTCATTTATCAACTTACCTGCGCCTTAGAATTTATGCTTAGGTACATTTATTATCTGATAATTGCGTATTGTAGTTGAAGATGCAACGAAGGAGTAAGACATTACGTTGGTTTTGAACTACAATTAAATTTAAGGCAGTCGTCGTATGACCGGAACTAAGTCAAAAGTTTCAATATTTATCATGTTTTTGTGACAAATTATTCTTCAAGGAAGTAAAAATTAAGCAGCTAGCAACCAAAAAGGAATTGAATAGCACATCACGTTGAACGTATCCTGCATGAGACGCGGAACTAAGTCAGTCTCCTGCCGAATGTTCACATTAAAAAGAGACATAAAAAGTATATTACGACAAATATATATGGTAAGTGTCACAAGACACCTTCCCTGAATTAATATGATGATTTTGAATGAGTGAATATTATAGTTAAATTAGTAAAGTTGGCTTTGTAATTATATATTTAACCATCAAATAACAAATTCGATTCGATTATTTGTAAATTTGTTATAATGATTTTTTTTAATAATGTGAAAATTTTTAAAGGACTTAGGATTTAAATTGGATTAAACTTTGAATTTCTTTTTGACTTTTGACTTTTTTCTAGGTTCTAGGAGTACTTTTAGGTTTTGAATGAAAATTGGATTGAACCGTAGTTTATTAGATTTGAATTTAATTAAAAGTAAAGTTAATTTAAATTTTATCTATTAATTTTAAATTGAATTTGTAGCTAAAACATGGGATGTGGATGACCACCCTTATTTTTTTTTGTTTATTAAGAATTTTTGACTAAACAAATTGACTTCTTTCACTTATTAAGAATTTTTGACTAAGCTACTTTGACCTTTTTTTTTTCTCGATTAGAATAGCACGTAACTAAGAGAGAAGTCATGTAACAGCTATACTTGTAAGAAGTGTGTAAAAGTTAATCAACAAAATATAATCAGTAAATTATGATTTAGGAGCGAGCTTTAGAGTAATTAATAAAAGGTGCTTTTTTGTGACAAGAAGATCATAAATTTAAATCACGAAAATAGTCTCTTGTAAAAATACAAAAATAAGATCGGATACATCTAATAATTTGTTGATTTTATACGAATTAATATTTAACACTTCATTTTGAGTAAAAGAAAAGTGATTTTGATGTTTTGCACATCGAAAATCTTAGTGCTCTTGAATTTGAGTATAATACTCTTAAATTTTAAAAACTAGCAAATGAGTGTAAATATTCTTTTTTAATGCATTTTGTTAATTTTAATGGAACATAAATTACAACCTTAAGCTTGTTTTTTTTTTCGCCTTATAAATATTTTACATGCTACTAATTATGCAACACTCTTACAACCTTAAAAAGAAAAGTCGCAATTTTTTCTCTACAAATGGCTAAAATATGAATTTTAACTATCGAAGGTCAAAGACAAATTGATAATCTCTTTTTAAGGTTAGGGTCATTATGCTGCCGAGATAAGGAAGTGAGGTGATGATCATCCCCTTCTTTACACGCAAACATGGATTTCCATAGTCTTGCACACAACTTTTTTCAACCAGAAAATTAGAAAATAAGACCTCGGACATTAAAGGAACTTCATCCCTTCCACTAAATTTCAGAAACCTGAAAGTCAAGTCAAAACGTTGGGAGAGGGAGCCTGGAATTTGACCATTGACGTTCATGAAATGTGCAGAAAGAAAAGAGAAAGCATGCGATCCTTAGTTTGAAGATGAATTGTTATACTTACGTGTACTATTCTAACACTTGAGTCCATGGTCTAATCTCATAGAGGAATTGTCTGAGAGAACGCTTAGGTAGAGCATCCCGGTAACAAGTTTTGCTAAATAAGCTTTACTGACACCTTAAGAGGCAGAGCTGTAAAAGTTTTCTTTATGCAAATTTTCATGGTTCTTAACTCACATGTTAAAGCAGAACAAAAGCTAAAAGCAAATATGATTTCGAATAAAGCAATAGCATTTTACAATTCTGTCAGTAATTAATGGCAATCAAATTTACATGTCCAGATCAAAATTGAGCCCACCAGTGAATTTCAAGAGTGAAAGTCATGAAATCTGTGAAAGCTAGTAAGTTCAGATAACGAGAAATTCAAGGAATTGTGGCTTTCTAGCACATATACAGGCCAATTTCAGAAGCTTAATGCAATATCAACTCGGATTAATTTTGTTCCGTAATCTCATCTAGGTATGTATCAACAAGTGGAGTCTCATTACAAAATTTACTAACCACGCAATGGCATAAGTCCTCCTCAAGGGTATACCCTGTCTCGAGCATGAGATCCAAAACAAGTAGAGAGTCATCAAGCATATCACTTTGCAACAGACACCGAACCGCTGCTTCAAAAGTCTTCCGTCGTGGTTTCAACTGCTCCTTCAACATTGCAGTTAACCATTCCACAGCATCTGCTATATATCCGTTTGCACAAAATGCAGTAATGAAATGGTTGAAAGAACACGGATGTGGTTTCAAACCCCTTTCACACATATCATCCAACAAGCTTTTTGCGTCTTGCATCTCTCCTCTTTCACATAATTTTTCAATAAGTGGAGTATAAGAGAGAGTCGATGGTTGTAAATTTTGACTTAGTAGTTCTTCTAATACTTTTTTACTCTCATCCAACCTCCCCTCCTTGCAAAAGCCTCGAATCATGATATTATATATGTCAATATCACGAGCAACTCCCTTCTTGGCCATTTCATCAAACAATTCAAAAGCCTCATTCACCCTTCCATGAATACACAGCCCTCTTATTATTATGCGGTAGCTGATAGTAGTTCCTCCATAACCTCTATCACACATCTCCTTATAGAGATTCATAACCTCCTCAAAATCACCAATTTTACAATATCCGAAGATAAGTGCATTATAAGTATACGCATTTGGAAGAATTTCCTTCTCAAACATTTCAGACCAGAGCTTCCTAGCATCAGCAAGCATTCCAGCCCTACAAAGACCATAAATGATAGTGGAATATATTGATACATTTGGGCTATATCCTCTAGCCTTAAGATCATTGAAAATATTTAAAGCTTCAACATGCATTTTTCTCTTGCAAAGGCCATAGATAAATTCATGATAGGTATTGATATCTGGAGCATGATTCCTAGCAATCATTAAACTAAAAAGTTGAGATACTCTAACAAAATATTCCTTCTCAGAAAATCCACGAATCAATTTGTCGTAAACATGTTTACCCGGGTTCAACCCATTATTCAGAACCTGTCTAAGAAGTTGATAGCCTTCCTCTAACTTACCTTCCACGCAAAATGCCCGAATCAAGCACTCCACAGTTTTGTCATTAACCTCTGCCACAACACCAGATTGCACCATCTCATTATACAATTCCCAAACAAGATCGGTCCTCCTAACCCTTAAGCAACAACACAAAACTTTATTCCAGGTCCCTATTGGTGGGCTCACTTTAGCCTCCTTCTGCTTCAACAACAACTCAACAGCTTCCTGTGCCGACCCTCGTCTACAAAGAGAACGGAAACTAGGGGGTTGAGAAACTTCAACATTTTGATTTGGCTTAATCTCATCGTTGCTGGGTTCTACATGGAACTTAAGTATCTGGGTACAAGTGAATTGATAATTTCTGTATGTATTTTGACGCAAAAGTGGGACAATTGTTGAAAATGCTGTTCTTACCATCGATAAAAAGTCGAATCTTTACAGTGCTGAGCTGTTGATCTCTTCCCCAAATTCCAAAACCCTCACGCAGCCAATCTAATTGATTGGGATTTTATATCCGCGCAGCCCTTTAAGTCTTCCAAGCGTCCTGTTCATTCAACTAATGGAGGAGATCACTACAATCTGTTGTATCAGTAGTCAGTTTCTGAGAGCACCTTCAGTTGGGTTGTATTTCTTTCTCCGAAAAGATGAATCAGAAGAGGCCTTTTTGGTATTTTCACATATATTGGTGGTCTTTTTTTTCTGGGAGAAAGAAACGCATCGTTTTGGGCTTTAAGCCATTACTTCGGTTTCCCACTCTCTTAAAGCACTTCATTCACACAAAAATTTAAAATAAACTTCCATCTTAATTTTTCTTACCACTTTATATCGTAAGTTACAAAATATTATTCATTACTTGTTAAACTTTTTGCGAAAGATTAGAATATGAACAACCCTTTTAATTATTTTAAAAATTATATTAACATTTAATAAGTCAACATTATTAATTACGTGGATTAAATTAAAATTATGAATATTAAAATTAATAAAATATAATTTTTACATTAGTTTAAATGTTAAAATGTAACTTAGTATCATAAAGATTTAAGTTAACTTAAATTTTAAAAAGAATTGTGAAGGTGGTATAAGACCTTTAGCCAACTCACTAAGCTAGAGAAGAAAATCAGTAATTTCCCTATTATTTCATATGAAAATGAAAGAAAGGAACAACAAAAGAAAATTTGATCATGGAAGAAAGCATTTACATGTTTATCTCCATTACAGCTATAGGATCATCCTTAGAAGCACTAAGTGAATTGCCTAACTCTTTTTTTAACATTTCTGCTTCGTGCAGTTCAATCAACAGCTTCAGTTGATGCTGCACCAACATTGATCATGTCGAGTTCATCAGCTTTCTCCATGACAATCTCAATCTGCGTGTGTTTCGGTGATCAGAGAGTTAAGAAAAGTACTACAGACCAATACAAATTCATGTTTATGGAGGAATCCATACCTTGGCCTTCTGAATAAGGTGGCCTTTTTCAGTGTCCTTTGATTCCACAGTTGAGGTCCTTATCTCTGTTTTTTTACATCCAAAAACATAAACTATTTCCATCAAATCAGATGGTTTGTAAAATTGAGACAAAGAGTTTACGACTTTCTTACTCTTCTGGATTGCCAGTCCATTGCGTTTCAGAATCTCAGAAATTGTGATGACGGTAGGAATAGCTGATTTTGATAAGAATAGAACAGATCAACATTCCAAGATCAAACACACTTCGTCAAGACTAAATGCAAAACTAATTAACATGTTTCCCAGATCAAACAACTTCACTACAGGAGAAAAATGGTATTAAAACTGAGGAAAAAGGTTTAAAGAAGTTGTACCCATTCCAAGGGCATTTAGCTCCACAGCATTATACTGCCTGATGTACCTCTGGATTAAAGGAAAGGTCAAAGTTAGACAAACATACTCGAGAGTTATGGCTAACACTTCACACTGACGAACTTCAAAGAATAGCAGAAAGATTCAAACCAGTGACTTCGTGATAAAATATGAGAAAGATTAAGAATAAGCGCAACTCGCAGATAATTAGTTAAAACCATATGATTTGCCAACGAGATCAAGAATATCTATTTTCTTAATCATAAAATGCTTTCCCTGATATTCTTGAAGAACTACATTCCAAAGACACCAGAATCATCTCAAGACAAGTTTAGAAACTAAACAAGGACAAAATTCATCAAAACAAGAAGCACGAAATCGAAGCAAATAACTTTCTTCTCTGCATAATCCCTTCAATAAACCCAAGATAAGATTTTAGGAACAAACCCACAATAGAGAATATAGAAGGAAGCGAACCAACTCCGAGGATCAGATAAAGTCGGAGACTTTAAGAATGAATACCTTGGCAAGTTTGAGGTAGAAGATGAAGGGTCGCTTGTTGTTGGAGACTTGAATCACATTAGTCTTCCTATTCTTCAGAGGAGAAGACTCAGTGACGATAACGGGACTAGTGGCAGTAGAGAGAAGGGAAGCTTCAGAAACAACAATAAGATTGTTGTTGGCGATGACGCTATTAGAAAGAACCTCCTCCATGGACTTCTTAGTGGGATGATCGTGATCAGTGTTGTTCTCTGGAACAAAATGCACAAAATCCTCCATGACTGACTCAAATCCCCAACTCTCTCTTAGTTCCCCTTTCCTCAGTGGTTTGATGTGAATAGCGGGAAAGTTCGTTAAGCAAAGAGACTGCAAAATGAATAATAGATGGAGAGGAGCTTACGCTTTGAAACGTAGTATTTAAGAGGAGGTTTAGAGATTGTTTAGCCAATGAGGAGCCAACACGTATGAGCGGAGGTTATTTTTGGCGGGCAGAGTCTAACTGAATAATCCCATCCGTTCCCTGCAGTAGCTCTCTGGTTGGTTATTGGATTAATCAAGAAAGAAGAAGAGTCAACACGTGGGTTTAGCCAATTAGCCTGAGCCTCCAGTCTTGGTTTCTTAGGCTTGTTCTTAGTGGATCCATTGCACTTCCCAAACTTCTTAAGGTCTAATTTTCCTTAACATCTGTCGACTTCGCATGGGCTATATCGCAGGCCTGTACGTGATACACTTTTAGTTTTTCTTTTTTTTTTTTAAATACACTTTTAGTTATTTTTGCTAAGGCAATTTTTTATTGGACGTAAAGTTTTTAATAAATGAAATATTTTATAATATAATAAAATATAAATAAATATAATATTAAAATTATTATTTGAGAATTATGGAAGAGTTCAATGTAATATAATGAAATCTTATTTGAAAGATAAATAAATTAAAATGTAATTTAATTTATATATAATAATAATGAATGACTATTCTATCCTTGATAGAACAAATCATATGTTAATAGATATAAAACATAGGGTTAAGGACATAGTTGATATTGTAAAAAATTATTGAAGGTATATTACATAGTACATATTTATTATTTTATAGTTCATTATAAACCTCTCAAATTGGAAGTAACTTATTTATGAAAAATGATATAATGTTAAACCCATCCTTTTCATCATTTTTTTTGGTAATTCAGTATAAATTTTTATACAAATAAGAAAATGTTATGTACACATCTAGTGATTTTCAAAAAAATCCTTTAGCCTACCAAAAAGGCTCACATAATACAGATACATAGGAATTATGAACAAGGCGTGGAAGAAAAACTACTAACACTACTCCTTCACAAACTGCCTACTGAAAAGCCTAAGACGCTAACTCTGCTACCCTATTACATAATTTCACCAACAAGTATGACAACAACATAAAATGTCCAACAATTATATTCCAACCCAAAAAACCAAAACCACAATCAACATAACATGTAAATGTGAGAAATTCCTTCTATTTTCTTTATCCACGATCATGGATGCCTTCTGCTCATATACCTTTTATGAATAGTACCGCCATAAGAAATGGTTCTTCTCCTAGTGAACTACCTGTCATAGGTATGAAGGAAGTATATAACTTCCTCCTTGTTACCCCTGATATGTCAAGAAAACTTGCACTTTTGTCAATAAGAATAAAACAAAACAAAACACATACACAGTTACCTTCTTTTGGTATTTAAGCGGAGATGCTCCACAACTTGTAAAATCACTCGCAAGGTAAAACTCCCTGTATCCAAGGCTTCATCTTTGAAGGTTCAAAGGTTTCGTTCAAATCACAGATTATACACAACAACAGACAGGATAATACAGAAGGTATGTGTTAGTTTATGCCCTTGCAGCCAATTTATTTTGGTTGTAAATAATTGTATGACATTATTATTGATTAATTAAAGGCATTCTTTATCTTTATGAATTTGTTAATTATTTAATTATTATTCGTAAAGATAAAATCCTTGGAA
>JAOSBK010000206.1:53357310-53379457 GCA_027568895.1 Erythroxylum shatona
ATGATGCAGTGCGTTACATCATATTAGTATTTTTCATATAATATATATGAATTTTATTATTTAATAAATTAAAAATATCTATAATTATAATATGACACAAATACGATATATAATAGTTATATAATAAAAATATTAATTTGATGCAATTTTTTATATTAAAAAACTTAATATTATCGCATTTTTAAATTTAAACTAATATTATAAAAATAAATAAAGATTTAAAAGTTTAATTAACCCTTTTATTATATTTTCCCAAACTTTATGACATAATTGTCCGATAAAAAATTAACTTTAAAAATATATAAAGCAAAAGTAGAGAGTAAAGTGGAGAACAATATTATCATTAAGCAAACAACTGACTCCAAAATTTTTTTTATAGAGCTTTTAGAAATAAGCTTATTGAAATTAAATAAGCTATTTAATTAATAAGCTAAAAAATAGCTAATAAATTATTTGCTAAAAAGTTGTATAGTTAACTTTTAATCAACAAGGTAAACAATGGCTAGGAAGCACTTGTATAATTTTGTAATATAAAAATGTGGGATTGGGCAAATTGGGCATAGCATTAGGGAAGTTGGTACTCTATTGATTAGAAGTTGTAAGGACATTATCAAAAGGGTTTAAGTGCACTTATTTGGTTACGACGTCTTATCTTTGATTGCCTTTATTTGGTTGACACATGAACATCTGGGAGAACCCCATTTGTCACACTACCCAATTACAGCCCAACTAATTTACTTAATTACGTTAAAAATATGAATAGTTTAGGTGAGAGGATGGTCTACTTTATACACTAACATGAGATAAGGGATATTATCAATGTTGCAATCAATCTATTTTTTCTTTCGTTACTTACCAGTCGAGGCTTATTAGACACGTGTAGATTACCAGATTAGTTCTTTTTAATTTCACGTACAAGTCCATTCTTATTTTTATATTTAAAAATTCTATAAGATTTCACTTATTTTAAATAATATTTTATTATTTATTTTTAAAAATAACATATGATATAAAAATATTAAGAACAACCCTTTACTAATTTTATATTGACTTTTTTTTAAAAATCCTTATTACAATCAAACACTTAACAATAAATTACACAATAATAAACGGTAATACAATCAATTTTAAAATATACTTTAAACTAACTAATTTTTTAATATGATTTTTGAAGTTTTGGTTTTATTTAATTTAATAATCTTTATTATTAAAAATTGATAAATATTAAGTAATCAGTTAGTTTTCGTAAACTATTCAATTCTTATAAACTAAAATAAACTAATTATTTTTTATTTAAAATTTTAATTAAACTTCAAATTCTTCAATTGTTAAGTATAATCTATTTCAATTTTATTAAATCTATAACCAGTTTTATGATATTCTAATATCGATTTAACAATTTAAAATTTAAACTTGTTATTTTATTGGTTTATTTTCTACTTCGACTTTTAAAACATTGATTAAAGTAATTAAATATAATTTTAACAAAACATTATTGTAAGCATTTTGTTATGAAAGATAATTTATAAAATGTTTAGAATAATAAAATATATTTAAAAATATACAAAAATAAACTAAGAAAATTTCACATTTGGTGGTATAAATGGATTTAAGGACACATATTTCATACCGCATCTCAGGGTTGTTGTGCCAACTTGTAAATAAAGAAATGGAGAATGGAATATTGGTAGGTGCAGTGTTCATCAGCTAATAAAAGCATAAGATTCTTGAACTTAACATTAGAAAACTAAATCTTCCAGCGGTGGTGTGTAACATTTTTCTGTGTCCGCTTAATCTGCCTTTGGACCATAATTAAAAATTATTATTATTTTGGTGTGCAGCCTAATAAGTCCGAAAGCTTCCAATCATTTGGTTAACGACACCTTTACGTGCCTACTTGTATAATACGTTCTTCACTAGGTTTGTATACATCTACGCATATTAAATAAAAATTTGCTAAGGCTTTCTGGTTTAAGTGAAGTTGCGGGTTTAAATTCTTTTCATATATGTAGTCGTTTAAAGTTTGAGATCAGAACTTTGCTTTTCGTAAAGGACTTATCAGACTTGAGTGAAGATTAGTCTAAGCATGAATGACTTAAAAATACCTTCTCATAATTAAAACATTTCTAGAATATCTCGTAGGAAATAAAAAATTAAAATAAAATAAAATAAAAATTTGCTTGCATTGAATCAATATTTTGAATTTTGTAACGGAATTCAGAATATTGTCAAGTATATTAAAATTCTAGCGATTTTTTTCTCGAGTCTTAAATTTATAAAATTTGTTAAGGATAAGATTGCATACTATTGAATCTTTTCAGACTCTACATCTCAGTAAAATTTTTAATGAGTATTGTTGTAACTTAAAATTAAAAGGTAACACTAAAACATCCTAACTTTTAACATACGTAACATACAAATATTATGTATGTTACTACTACAACTTAATATTATTTTTAAAAAGAATAAAATATCATTGCTGTTATTTTTAACTATATTTTAATTATGTATTAAGTAAGTACATAATTTTAAACTTAAAGAGGTGACTAAAATTTTAAACTTTATGATTGTAAAAATGATTTAAAAATCTCAAACTTTACTCAAATTTAAATAGTGACGTAAATTTTTTAAAATAGTAATAAAATATTTGAACTTTTAATTTTTAATAAAATAACCTTTCTTAAGTTCTTCTTTAATTATCTTGTCACATTATTGTATTTATTTTACGTATAAATTTAAATATTTAATAGTTTAAAAATTTCAAATACCTTAAAATAACTATGAAATAAAAAATATATAGTAAAAATATAGGTTAGTCTTATTCTTTCCCATGATAAAAATAATTATTAATAGCACTTAATAATTGTGACTTTGAGGCGATTAGTGGGCCAAAAGCCTAACCATAAAATACTTTTTCGAGAAAAAGAAAACACCTTCACAAAATAACCAATATTATATTATTTCCAACCAACCAAAATCAAATTTGAAATTTCAGTTTAACTCCGTGAATTGACGCCGTTAACACCGACTAAAGAAAGGTTTGAAGTATTATAAAAACAAACAAACGTTAACAGAAGCGAACATCCAACAAAGACGCGCACGCTGAGCTCGATAAGATACAACTCTTAACACAAACACACGAAAACCAAAACAGTGCTTCCGTTTCCTTCGCAGATCAGACCCAATTCTGGTGAGTTTTTTTACAGAAAGAAGAACCATTCTGCTTCTCTCTATGTGGATCTGTTTCCTGTCTCGCAAATGCTTGTAATGTGGGTTGGGATTGAATGTTGATGTTATGTAATGTATTTGCTTTTTTGATCCATTCCCTGTCGTCTTCTGCTGGTTCCTATCTGCTCTTCGATCTGTTCTCAATTGTAAAATGTGGCTACTTTTTTTAATTTTTCTTTCTGGGTAATTCAATGGAATTTTGAATGGCTATTCTTTCTTGGGTTTTCATTGTCTGTTAGTACTTCCAATTTTCATGTTTGCTTGCTGGAGAGAGTAGGATTGGAAGTGGAGCCAAAAAGTTTGAAGCTTGAACATTTTTGGTCCTCAAAGCAGTTACTTCGATTTGCTAGAGTCGTTTCTTCTGTAATCTTTCAAGCTTGCGCTGATTGGTTTCAACCATTTCTTGATTTCAGATGGACTTTTACCTTGGATTGCATATCGTTATACTGGATTGAGAATATAATCATCTCTGAAATGGATTCTTGAAACCCCCAGTTTTTGTTTAATTATGTAATTTCGCAGCTCAATAACCCCACTGTCTGTGGAAAATGCATCTGTTTGCTGCTTACTTTCTCTTAGATGGTGAACATTTTCATTCTTGTCAAAAACCATTGCTGTAATTTTCTCCTTCACTTCATGGTTTTCTGATTCATTAAGCAGAAGTTTCGTGTTCATTGGTATCTATGCTGTTATTTTGATTTATGTGATAAATATCATAATTAACCACAGGATTTGAACACTGGAACTTGTGGTCTCATGTGCAGCTACTTCTTTTGATTTTCCAGTGAACACCTGTTGAATCTCTCATCTTTAAACCTGCCATGTTTTGTATAGTGCAAATACAATAATCAAAATTTTGTTTCCTGTGTACAGGCCAGAGAGTTGTTTGACATCTCAGTTTCTTGTCTTTCTCTTTATTTCATCTCCTTTTGTCTATCTCACTTACTCTTTTTTGCTTGCTTGTGTATCTATGCGATAGATTTGAGAAAATCTCAAAGGATTTGAAGATATCATCAAAGGAAGGTTTAGGTAAATTTTTTCTCATCTTTCTCTACATTATGATTTTGAGTTTGGTGTTAAGATATGTCGTTCTCCATGCTTGAATATACATGAAACATGGTTTAGATGAATGAAATGTGTCATGGAGAGGGTTCTTTAAGTTAAAACCGAAATTGTCTCCTTTAGGTGAAAGTTTGTAAACTTTTGAATATCTTTTGAAATTGATGGTCTAAATGAATCATATGGTGTTAATTATACATGTATGATGTGAATTGAAGTTGAAGAATGAAGAAGACATGTGTTGGTTAATGTAATGAGTTGTACAATTGATAAAATGTAGCTTAAATGAAGGAAATTGGTTTGAATGGAGTGGTGGATTGTGTCATTGATTGGAAGTATTACTATATGATATGATAGGAGCATGAATTATTATGATAAAGTCTTGGAAATGTGACTTGAAAATCATATACATTATGTGTTTGATAAAATTCCTAAGTGAACTTGGCTTAGAATTTAAGGATTTTGATGATGTGCATTGGAAAGAGGCTTTCATGTTTACTTAAAGTAAGCTTGAATTGTTGTTTAGATTGATGAATAATGGCCTAATATGCTTAGATAAAGATGTGCTTAATTATGTTATGAAATGAGTAAGTTTGTATTAAAGGCATTAAATGCCTTAGAAAATGCAAAAGAGAAGCTAATGTGATGGTTTATAAATATGAAATTTATCTTTAAGTAGTAATTTCAATGTATGTCTTTTTATGTATAAAGGCTCGAGAGTCATGAATTAGGGAGTTTGTACTCAGGATTGTTGAAGTTAAGAGAGAGTATATCTTTTTTTAGGTGAGTTGGGGAGACCATATTTCTCAAATAGGATTAGAACATTCTAAGACAAGCATGATGACTTGCATGTGAATTTTGATCCTAGGCAACGTAGGGTAGACTTGAATTTCAAATGGATGCTAATATGCTTAGGTATTTAATAAATGACATTGTTTTTAATAACTTTTTGCACTTTGAGTGCAACTGATGTTTTTATTATGTATTTTGAGACATGATATTGTTTTCCACCAATTTGAACTTGAAATGTAAAGGATAATGTTTTATTTTCTGAAACTACATTTTTGAATAACTTTGCACTTGGATTGCAAAAGATGACTTTTATGGCATAAAATAGTGTTTTGGAATTTACATAAGCATAATCGAGTCATATATGTTGCATGTTTTTGTTCTCTTTTGGCTTAGGGCCATGACACGGTTTTATTTTATCAGTTGGACTGATAAATAAAGACACGGTACCTTACTTGATTTTATACTTAATAATTAGACATGATTTGTTTTGTAATTGGTGAGAAAATGATTGATCAATCGTGTGTTGGGCATAACCGATTAAACGATTGCCGTACCCTTGATGCTAGTACATGAAAGTCAAGTCACCATATCAACACCTTTCTACAGGACTCGCAAGTGATTCCACACCTAAGGTCTGGACACCGACGAGGTCATCACCTAGGATCATGATGTTTTTGTTGACTGAGGTCATGGCGCTCTTGTTGACTATAGTCCGGACTCACCACGGATGAAAGTCGAGCCAACACTGGGTATCGGTGGGTGTGCACATTAGTTTGGCTAACTAGTGGTGTCACACATGATTGTTTTGACTTATCTTGATGTTGGTTTTCCTATCAATAATTGATTTATACATATGATATTTTTATGCTTTTTTGTACTAGAACTGGAATCGATGTTCACCAGATGAGTGAGTTAATAGGCTAGGCCTATATGGTTCCTAACCAGTATATGTTGAGTCATAGACTAGGTCTATGTGTTTTCTATATGATATATATTCATTTCATAGGTTAACTACATCGTCTTAGTATGAATGAAATTCTATTTGTGATATATGCTTTTCCTGCTCACTGAGTACCTAGTGTACTCAACCCCTCCACTTTCCAACCATGCAGGTTAATTAGTGAGTTTGAAGCTCTGAGTGCATCATGGGGGTTTGACATTTTGGGGTATTATTACACGTAGGTAGTTTCTTAGTTTTTACTTTTGTTGTGTAGTGGCTCACGAACTGTTTATGTAGTTATGCTTTATGATATTGTAAATTAACTTTTGACTATCTGGTGTTTTATAAATGATTTTATGTATGAACTTTTAATACTGTTATTGAGATTGTCTTAAGTGGACTTTAAAGTCCTGAAGTTATGGTTGGATGTGAATATAGAAGTGTGTTTGAAATTGTTTGCAGCTTTTTGAGATTTTTAAAACACAATCGTTGTGTTGCCCGAAATTCAAAAAAAAGAAAAAGATAAGAGAATAGATATTCAGTTAGCCTTGCATAGTCGGATTAAGGATACCATGAGTGTGCTTAGCTTGGTTATGTGGCGGTTGTCATAGGCTCGATGTGATACCGGGACATGATAAAACCCCTAATCAGATTATAGAAGTTGCAATTTCTCAATTAACAACCTATTAAAAACCTTAATTAGTTTTGAAGTTTTCTAATAAAATATCAGAAATCTTTGCAAGATATCTCTTTGCATAATTCACTGATTTGATTTAATTCGTGTTCTATTAAATCACCTAACTCTCGTTAGCCCAATTTAATTATTTTGCATTCAATTCATCCTCTCAGTTTGTTAACAAATTATGAACTTGTAGAATTAAACCACAACAAATTCAATAAACACATAAACATTCATTTTTCATTAATTTAAAGATAAAACTCCGAAGGTGAGTTTAGGACATCTCAACATTGAAAAATCCTATCGTCAAACTATTTTCCCAATTCTATACGATAGTAAAACTGAAAAGAAATATGAAATATGATCTAAACGGATGATGGGAGGTAGCAACATCAGGAAACTCCTGATCTAAGAAGTATGCCGAGTTAGCTTCTTCTCTACTTCTCTTTTCCTTCTTCCATTTCTCAATCACTCGATGAATTCTTTCTAAGGTTTCTTAAAAGTGGCTAATGCCAAAGCCCTCTTCTTCCTCTTTGTCTTGTTCTTAAAATATCCTTTGTGCTCTGAGAAGCCCTAAGGTTTTTCTAGGGTTTGAAAGGTCCAAAAACTCCCTCGAAACTTGATGTTTTTGAATGTCTGCACATCTGCTCGATGCAAGCCATGATCGTGGTCTTGTAAGCTATGACAGTGTCCATGTCTAAGCCTTCTGTCACGATCGTGGCATGTAGGTCACGATCATCGGTGAACTTTAGTGCTTCTGGCCTATTTTTGCCATGATCATGAGCCGTTATTTGGACCTAAATGTCTCTGAAACTTCTCTATTCTTTAATGTTGACCCTAAACAATAATAAACACATCAAAGTGCCTTAAAAACATAATATTTAAGTTCAAAGAATTGTGCTAACCTATAAAAACACTTATACATAAATAATTAAAAAACTAAGCTAACATAATTCTAACCTAAACATATATTAAACGATTGAATAGACAATTAAATACATATTAAACTAAACCCTAAAATATGATGCAATTTACACTTATCAATGTTAAAAGCTGGGTCACCAATTGTACTTCTTCTAATATAGTTATGCAACGTAAAAGCTACACAAATTATTCAATTTTGATCCATCAATGAACACTTAGGCATTTTCTCCAATATCTTCCATCAAGCCTTAAGAACACCAAAAGTCCTCTCAATATAACTTCTCAATGATGAATGAGTTCGATTAAAAACTTCTTAAGATCCTCTTAAATTTACACCATGAAACTCCGATTGATGATACCTTGTCTTTAGGTAAGGTGTCAAATATCATTCTCTTTTTAGATAGCCTTTATCAACCAAGTAATATTTACCTAAGAGTCCATAAAGGAAACATAATTAGTTTAGATGCTATCATAAAAAGTATAAATCATGTACCTATTGATGTTTTTGGAAATTTAAGTCTTAGATTACTAATTATATCAAGGAAAATATGAGAATCATGTGTTGATCCCTCCCAACTAGCTAAAACATACGTAAATAGTAAGTCAAAGTCACATGCTGCAAATACATTTGTAGTCGTTATTCCTTTTTGTCCTCTATATCTCATTTGATCCTCCTTTGTAATAACTACCACTATATGTGTACCATCAATAGCTCCAATGCAATTCTAATATAAAAAAATGATCATAAGATGATAGAACAACATTTTTCAATGTAAAAATTTAATGAAGGCGAGGAAGAACATATTTAATTACCTTAAAATATGGCATATATCTAACATCATTGGCAATTTGTTGTGGAATCTCCTTGAATTTGGGATCTTTTTGTGCAAGTATATCCTTTGAAATCCATCCATGACACTCAAAACTTCTTTAAAAACTCTACTCACAGTTTCACTTGAATGTTGAAAACGCTTTTGGGTATCTCTATTAGGGGAACCTTTACTTAGGACATAAATGAATAAACCAACTTTCTCTAAAATAGACATCCTATCTGAAGGTCTCAAACTATAATTGTTTTTCAAAACCATAAATAATTGACGAAATGTATTTTGATTCATCCTAAATGTATTAAAACAATGTTTTTCATGACCATTCAATAATTCATTCATCCATAATTCTCTTGCTTGATAGGAGGTCATGCACGGTTCCTTGTATATGTGGTTAAAAAATGCACACCCATGTAACCCGCTACATAAGCCACCGAATCCTAAAACTCATTCTCATTATCCAAATTTTGCTTAATATGTAGAAGTTGCTTAATTTGCATAACATTATCATCCATACCTACAAATCAACAAGTAAAATTATATTCTAAATAAACAAGACACTTATATGTCTAAATATAAAGAAACAAATAATATAACACGTAATAAAATTATAGATTACTACCAAGATAATGTAATATAATAAAATAAGTAACCAAGTTCATAATGTCTTAAAAAATACCACATCAACATAAGTGCACAAATAATAAAAATAATAAACTAAACATAATAATGCATAGATAGAAACTATGTTTAATGTTTTTCATTTTTTCATCCTCATACATAAACTTTATGTATTCAACTCTCTTTATATCATCTAGTAAATCGAAAAAATGGTCATTCTTTGTGGATATCCAATCAACATGCAAGCAAAGTAAAATTTAAGAGTCTTACTCTCTAAATCAAGCAAAGTACATAGTTTTCCAAAAGCATTCTTAACATCATGATGTGACGCACCTGCACTAGTACTCAGTGATGTGTCAATATTCATCGTGTTCAAAATTTTCTTAATAAAAGTATTCATCTCCATTATTGCACTATGTCTCTCTTGAATCAATTGCATCATATCATTAAGCCTCTCATACATTACTTTAGATCTTCCTACCTTTTTAGTGGAATCAGTTCTTACACTCTTGTTACTTTATGAACTATCATTCTCCAAAACCCTTTTGCATCTTCTTCTCTCACTCCCTTCATCGTATGAAGCTTAAGGGGTAGCAATAGGAGTTGATGTAGGGGTCGTGGTAGTTTCTTTCCAAACCTCTTCCTAATCACTAGTGACATGATAATTGTTTAGACCACTAGTCTCATCTATATTCTCATGATCATGATAGCCTGACAATTGACGATAAGCATTATGACCATCAGGTTGAGAAGGAACATATACTTTGTCAAATTCTCGTTGTTCTTATAGAGGGTCAGCCACAGGGCAAAATGTAATCTCTCTTTGGGCCAAACATCCAAAATGTTTATCCAACTTACATTCAAGCCCAGGTTCAAGCCCTTCCTCTTTAAATGCTTGAAAATTATTGTTCTCTTACAAAAAATAATTAAATTATAGTTAACTAACTATTTAGCATTGAAGTAAAAGAAAATAACTTAAAATGAGCTAACCTTAATCTTCAAAGTCCACCACTTCTCACTATCAACAATTGTTCCTTTTTCGTTGTCAGATCCTATTCCTATTTCTTTCCTTTTCAACTATTTCCAAAGATTCCATCCAGTTCTCATCTAATCAAACTTATGTTTAAGCTTATTTTTATCCCATTGTAAGCTGGTTGCTTTGTGAGACTCTTCCTCCACTTTCTTCCATGGTATCCTTTGATAAATAACTCTACCACGTTTTCCCTTACTCCTTTGAATATATTGGTTACAATTGTCACAAAAGATAAGAAGTGTTTCTTTTGGCCAACAAATCCTACCTATATCATTCCCCCTTGACTTTCTCCTTTGTTTTTTGTTAAGATGATGCTATCTAATCACACAAGATGAGAGAAGATTATATACTAGTTAATCAATTTGCAATTGGTTTCACTAGTTAGTTACTTAAATTGGTTGCAATTAGACTATTCCAACAAAATAAATATATTACTTTTTATCATCGACATATTTTTAATAAATACTTAATTTAAAATTATTTGATCTCTTAATTTAAAACAAGTAATTGAATTAACTTGTGAACATTATTGAAAATTATATAAAATTTTATTGTAATAAAATTTTATTTAAAATATTATATTATAAAATATTTTTGAACATTATTAAAAAATTATATAAAATTTTATTGTAATAAATTTTTATTTAAAATATTATATTATAAAATATTTTCTATTAAATTACTGTTTGTCTATATATAATAATTTAAGAAAATACTACTTCATTTTGGCAACAAAAGAACTATTAAATAGTTAAATAATGTTAAAAACTATTAAATAATTAAATAATATTAGAAAAACTATTCAATCAAGTTTTAATGCATGATTATGAAACCATATTAACAAGATTCAAAGAAGAATAAAAAATCTAGAGAAAACCGTCTTAAACATGAAATAAAAAAGAGAGAAAAGAGAGAGCTAGGGATAACACAAAATATTTGCAAATTAGGCTTCAGTGGAATGATAGGAGAGAGTTCTAAATTAACAAGGTCATTATAAAAAATAATGGTACTTTTTTGTTCACTAAATTTGACAAATTTGATTAGCAATTTCATAAACATGAGTGTGCATCAAATAAAAAAATATTCATATGAACGTATCCTTTTAGCATTGCATATTTACAGTAAATAAGAAATTTATTAAATATTTGTCTATTAAATTACTGTTTGTTTATATATAATAATTTAAGAAAATACTACTTCATTTTGGTAAAAAAATAACTATTAAATAATATTAGAAAAAGATAAATATAAAATTGTAAATATTAAATAATCAATTTTTAATGCATGGTTACGAAACCATAATAGCAAGATTCGGAGAAGAATAAAAAATCTAGAGAAAACCATCTTAAATATAAGTATGCATTAAATAAAAAATATTCGTGTGAATGTGTCGCATATTTACTATGCATTAGAAATTTATAAAGTTTGATACAACATTTCAAAAACATGAGTGTTTGTCAAATGAAACAAAATATTCACGTGTTTTGTGTAACAATATGAATATTTGGAAGACTAATCTCTATATAAATAGGAAGATCAAAACTAATAAAACACAATGGTTATGATTATAGACATTATAAAACTATTAAAACTCAACACATAAGCATTTTTTCTTTATTTCTTTTTATTTCTTCTTTCGATCTCCTGTAGCCACTATTAGAATCATAATTCTTCAGCACAACCTAATGAAAATTGTGGGCAGGGAACAACTAACAATGATGAAGGAGAACAACTAACATTGGTGACTAACAAGTGTTTAGGAAGAAGAGAAAGAATTAACTTACTAAAGAAGATATCACTAGTTAGAATTTGATTGATGAACTATTGTACCATTCTTCACTTTGCATACCAGTGAAATATATGGATAGTTTTACGTATAAGTATGTTATGATGTAAGATTTTGTTAAGCTTTTCCATTTTAAAGGTGAAAAGAGACGATGGGGCAATTGGGAGTAATAAATAGAGTTAAATACAATAAATACAAAGAGTAGCTACAGCCTCTAGGAAATTAATGCATCTTTCTACAACAGATAATGACACCTATAATATAGTTCAGTTAACACATTAAAAACTACAACAAATCCATATTTATCTCAACTACTATCAGACTACATTTAATGAAACTAAATCTAAGAAGCACAGTAATCAATGCAATAAATCTATATTTATCTCAACTACTATTGGACTTCATTTATTAAAACTATATAAGAGAAACACAGTAATGACTGTAGCAAATTCATATTTATCTTAACTATTATCAGACTTCATTTATTGAAACTAAATATATCTCATATTTAATTTTGATTAACTCTCATATTTCCAACAAAGTATAATTACCTGTTAGGTTGAGGTGAGTGGATAGGCATTTCTGTTCCCACTTTACCCAAACCTGACTTGAAAAAAACAACATGAGGATCCAACATAAGTTTCAAAGTAGAAAAGTAGTCTTCATGTTCTAAAATAGCAAAATCTACCTTTAACTAAAAATGCAACATGAGTTTTAACTATCATACTGTTTTCTAGTTTTCCATTTGGTTCACCTTCCTTAAGAAAATCCAAAAGCGAGAACTCTAAGAAGAGACCAATATTTTTCAGGTACAAGTTAAAAAACAGATGGTTATTAACACTAAAGGAATTTGTAACCAAAACAATATAAAAATTGATCATGAAGTAAATAGTGGAGGAGTATACTTATCAAAAGCCAGAATGAAAGTGAACTTTCTATCTGAAAAATGTATATATGCTTAACTTATTAATTAGCTACCTTCTAAAGATCCAGTTTCTCATGAACTCCATTACGAGCAATGTTTTGATTCTCATGCAAGCTAAGCAGATCCATAAACAAATTTGGACAAAGCAATTTATTAAGTCAGAAAACTATCATAAACAACTTTAAAGTCACAAGCAACATTTTCAAGTGCAATTTAAAGAGTGTTAACTTACAAGAAATGCACAAAAGACTCAATTTCCTTTCTCCCTTCTTTGTTCGTCGACTTCACAATGAATGATTGCATAAAAAGTTCATCAATCTATTGAAAATAGGCATGTTATATGTGAATCAAAAGACTACATACCAAAACTAAAGTAATAAAACTTGCAAATTTTGAAAACCTGTGCTCATTCCCTATGAAAAGGTAAACAAGAAGTTGAAAGGATCATATCTTTATATAGAATTTAAACTTCGAAGATTCTCCTAGCGAGTTAGAGAAGATACTTAATTTATTCAAAGGTTCACTTGGTTTAGGTTGGGGACCCACAATCTGACTGCTGATGGCCTGGATTTTGATGGATAGCCTAACTGTCATTCTATCCCTTCTCTTACCCTTCGGTCGATATCCCAAAAACTCAAATCCCCATACATAACTCACTACTTCCACCAAACATGCATCTACCCACTTAAACTTCACAACAACTAGAGGAAGAAAAAACTAGAGGAAAGAGGGTTTCCATTAAGTATAGCAATGATAGGGGTGGTTTTGGATGAAGAACGGTGGCAGGTTGGTGTTATTTAGGTTAAGGATGTAGTTTGGGTTTAATGTACTGAATGTGTAAATGGCAGTGATTGGGATAGGTTTGGATGAAGTACAGTGATAGGTTGGTGGTTTTGGGGTTAGGGATGTGGTTTAGGTAATGTATTGAAGGCGTAAATGGCGATGAAGGGGGTGGTTTTAGGTGAAGTACGATGGTGTCTGGGTTAGGGATGTGGCTGATAGGGTTTTGGTGGGGTTGAAAAGGGTCAAAGAAGAGGGTGAAGAAGTGAGAGCGAGGAAAATTCTAGAGATCCTACAAGAAATGAGACCAAGAGTAGATTGTTATGAGAACCCAATTGTCATTATTTGATCAACTAGTTTAGTTATTCAGTCTAAATGCTCATGTTCTGGAGCTTTTAAAAAATTAGTTAGTTGGGATGAATCAGCTAACTCAATTAGCTCATAACTAAATAAATTTTTAACTTTTTAATATAGTCAAACCTTTAATTTGGGTCAATCAGCTAAAAAATAACTTACCAATTATTTATCGAACAATCGGGAAGATAGCTTCAACCTAGCAGTCACAAGAACTATTAAATAGCGTATGAAATGTATGTGCTTATCGACTAGAACCTAAAGCAAACAATTAGAAATTAATTTGCTTAGCCTTTTGATGTCGCAATCACGTGATACATACACCCCTCCCTAAGTTCTTTGGCATGATTAAAGCACTTACCCTTCATGTGCCAGAGAAACAACATGATCAGCGAGTGGGTAATGAAGTAGATAGTTTCCACTTTCACCGAATTGGAAGGTACAAGTCAACTACTTCATTTGGAGCTAGGCTTAAGACATAAATAGTTTCCACTTTTGCTGGATTGGAAGGGTACAAGTCAAATGCTTCATTCGGAGCTAAGCTTAAGACATAAAAACCTTAAACCTTAAACCTGTCTAGTTTTTTCCATCTTAGCTTTTCCCCGTTCTTGTTGTAATTTAAGTTCCACATCTAATGTCAAAATTTTAACGATGACCCATATTAGTATTTTGCCTAGTTTTAGGTTTTTGAGTGGTTTGGTTTATTGCTTTATGCATAGTTATAAGCCCCAATTGGCATTTGAGGAATTTATGGCAGGTTTCATTAAAGTAGGTCAAGAAAATAAAGTATGTTGATTATTAAAATCAATGTATGGCCTGAAGCAGTCTTCAAGACAATGGTATATTCTTTTTCACAATGTAATCATTTCATATGAGTTTCAAATGATCAATGAAGACCATTGTGTGTATGTTAAGAGATCCAAAGATAAATTCACGATTTTATCTTTATACATTGATGATATATTCATTACTTGTAATGACTGCGTGTTTCTTATGACAAATCAAAGATTGGTTATCATCTGAATTTAAAATGAAAGACATGGGTAAAGTGGCATACATTCTTGGAGTCAAGATTTCAAGAGATTGTTCAAAGAGATTGTTATCACTTTCACAAGCAATATATAATCAAAGAATTCTTAAACAATTTTGTATGCAAGATTCCAAACCAATTGATAATCTTATTGCTAAAAATGAAGGCCATAGTAAGAGAAATTGCCCTTCAACGCCACAAGAATGAGAACAAATGAAGAATGTTCTCTACTCTAGTGCAGTTGGAAGTCTTATGTATGTAATGATGCATACAAGACCAGATATTTGTTGCACTATTGGGATGGTGAGCTGATGCCAATCAAATGCAAGCCAAGCACATTGGAAAGCAGTACAAATAATATTGAGGTATCTAAAGGGAACTGTAGACTATGCATTATGTTATCAAGGCAGTGATCTATGTATACAAGGGTATACAGATGCAGATTGGGGAGGAGATTTAGATGAAAGGAAATCTACCTTAGGATATATATTCTTACTAAACCATGGAGCAATATCATGGAAAAGTAAGAAACAATCTCGCTTTGCATTATCCATAATGGAAGTTGAATTTATAGCATTCTCAAATATAGTAGAAGAGGTTGTGTGGCTTTACCGATTCGTAGTACATTTGGGAGTCATTAAAAGTGAAATTAATCCAATGACCATCAACTATGATAGTCAAGTTGTAATAGCTTATACTAATGACCCCAAATTTTATTGTAACACAAAGCACATAATTATTTGAAAGATATAGTTGCACAAGGAGAAGTGAACCTGGAATACATATCTACATGAGATATGATAACAGACCCAATGACAAAGCCAATTTCTAGAGATGAATAAAATAGGCATGTAAAGTCACTAGGACTATATAGATGTCAAAATTTACTGATAAACATTTCTCTGTGTATGTTCACTTATTATAATGTCATATTTTGGATATAATATAAGATGAAGATTATATGTTGTTTATCATTTGATTCATGAATATATATGTTATTGCATAAATATATTTTGAGATGAATCACATGCCTATGAGACAGATTATAGATTGGCCCTCTCACACGGGAAATCACCTCTGGTGTTTATGCTTGCTAGAGACGAAGCATGTTTAAAGTTTATTATCTACGTTATAATTGAGAGCGAGAAGCTTTAACCATAAATGCAGCAAGGAAATTAGTTCAAAGTGATTTATTAATCCTTATATCTGTCTTATATTTCCAGATGTGAGTTTTGAACAATTTATTTTTGAGTAGATAAGTGAACTTAAGTTAATCATTAAGTATGTTTGAACTATCATCTGTATGGTATTTCTTGAATGAAAGATGCTCAAGTTAAATAAAGTGGGTAAATACCATAGCACATAACTCATACCATGTGTGCATAACTGACCACAAAAGGGATTAATGTAAGTCTTTAGATCTCATCTTACATTATGTGAGACCCTTAAGGTTAAGAAGAACCTCATCATATACACTTATGACTCTTCTTTCATTCTTGAGAATTGAATTTAAGGTTTGCTACTTTTGGTTATTGCCAAAAGATTATGCAGGATGCAATCCTATAGAATAATTCTAGGAAAGCAAATTAAATTTAATTCAAAAGAGAATTAAGAACAAAGGAAGATCATTTATTTTAGATCATTGACTTGTATAAAAAGTATTCATAAATGGTCATTGCCCCTTTAGTAGAGAATTTGAACACAGTCATGAATTAAGAAAGTAAATGAGATCAAAGAAAAATGCAAATGCGAGATATGACCTAGGGTATAGCATGCAATGTCTACTCCAGGACACTTAAGTCTTAGGATCAATTTTTTAATCGAGATGTCATATACTCCTAATAGTTATATGGCAATATGCTCTCATCGTGTGCTGGTCACACTAGTTATTGAACAAGTATGAGCACTGCAAAGTTTATCTTTTAATGAGATTAAACCCATCATGTGTGAGTGGGAGATAATGACTTATAATACACCCATGAAGGATATTAGGGTCAATGTTCTTGAAATAACTACCAAAGGTAGTTATATAAAGACCACATGCACAAAACATTATATACATACATCTATACATGTTAACTTCTTCTAATTATGTATACAGAAGAATAGCAATGAAGGACTTTGTAGTAAATTTGTAATAAAAAGTTCTTTAACTGGTGGAATTAGAACAAGAATCCAAGTATGTGATTCTTTGTTTTTTATATGCGTAAGAAACAATCTTGTTTAACATAATCTACGTGATGATGTTCTATAGTATATATTTACTAATAAGTTGATTGCTTTATGCATAGTTATAAGCCCTACTTGGCATTTAGGGTCTTGTGATTGTTATTGAAGCGCAGTTTTATGATTAGCATATATATTATGAATATGATATTAAAGGGTCTGTGTGAGGTTCTCAAGGCCATCGATTTGCTTACTAAAATGAAAAGGAATTATGTTTTTCCTATTGTTGCAAGTGGACTTTATAAAGATAAGCGATTTGATGATGCAGTAAATTTGTTGGTAGAGATGGAGGATGGTAGTTGCGATTCCAATTTAGGAGAAGGCATTCAGTTTGTTTGAGGAAATAAAAAGTAAGGGCTTACAGGTAGATGATGCTTATAGTGCACTTATAAGTGGCTTTTGTAAAAAAAATTGCTTTGATAGCATGCACGTAAGCGTTGTTTGATGAGACATTGGAAACAAATATTTTTCCTGATGTGGTCATATTTACTTGTTTAATTAATTGTTTATGCAAGAAGAGACAGTGGAATGAAGCTGGAGCATATTAATGTAATATTAAATATTTTGTATTTTTATGATAAAATCTTTTTCTACTTATAAAATGTAAATAAATTATTATAAAATATATTAATATGCCCCATCTTCATTCCATTGCCTCCGCTTGTAGCTAATATACCTTGTACGATCTATATCTTAGGGTCAGTCGCTGATGAGTACATTAAACTATCCATATAGCTGAGAGCTCTCACAACCCAAGTACAATGACCTAATTATCAGGGGCGTGCTCTATCACTAAGCTAATAGCCCATCATGCGGGCCTCCCACTAAGAGCCTGCTATTGCAAAAGCAAGAGAAATCTCATCCTCCACTTTCCTTTTTTACATCCACATGTCCCTCCTACGTGGCAATATGAGGGTGAAAAGAAAAAGGGGGATCTTATCAACTTTCTCCGAGTTAATTGATTAATTTACTAAAAGTTTTTAATTAATTTATAAATTATAGAAAATTATTAAATTAAATTTAAGAGTTGATCAATTTTTTATTAGTATATGTTCTATGTTTTTTATTAGATTTATAAACTTAGTTATTTGTAAAGTTAAATATCTAAAATCTAAATTCTTATGAAAATATTTAAAAAAACTAAGATATAATACTCATGTCCTTATACATTTTATACATAAACAACTAATACTAAACAACTAATTTTACAAAACATCCTTAATAAATAACTAATGTCATTCGCTCGTCAAATCAGCTATTAGCTAACTATTGATAGATCAACTATCAGTTAAGGCAATTAGCTGGTTGTTAAACAGGGCCTAAATGTTTAGAGTTTAGCATTTTACTTAGTTCCTACTATTTGTTAATCATCCTTAATAGGGTACTAAAAGAAGAAAATAGCTTAAAACACATTTAAACTCGGTTCATTCAATTTGTGTCCGATCCAATATTTGATAAACTATGCTATATTCATCATTAACATGTTTGTTATGTGAACTCCTAACCATTTCTTTAATTAATCGTAGCCTAAATGAAGTGTCTCTTCATATATAGAATGGAATATTTTTGGTGACAAAATTTGTGTGTCTGTGTTCGATAAAGGTTATGTTTGGCAATCAGTTGATTGCATTAGTTATTAGTTGATTCTATCAGCGATTAGCTGATAGTTGATTATATCAGCTGATTTGACCATCAGATAACATCAGTTGTTATTAAAGCTATTTGGTAAAATTAGTTGTTTATGTCTAAATCAAAATTTAATTTAATTTAATATTTTCAATAATTTATAAATTAATTAATCAATTTTTAATTTTTATCTTAAAAATTTATTTAAAAATTAAAATTAAAATAATATAAAATATAAATGTAAATATTTTATTTTTATCATTTTAATTTTAAATTTTTTATAAAATTAATAGTAGCATAATTAAAATTAAATTTTAATTTAACTTTTATTAAACTAATAGTAGTATAATTAAAATTAAAATGATAAAAAATAAAAAATAAAAAAGACTCATATGTCACATATATGACATTCATGTCATAGGCGTGACCCAAGTGCATAGTCGTGCATGTAAGTCACAGTCGTGACTTGCACAGCTGTGCAACTTGCACAACCTCCAACGACAATGTTTTTCTAGTTGGACAAAGTTAGACAGGATAAGATTAATATTCTTTATCAATAACAAAGTGATGATCAATAAATTACTTTCTTTAATCTTTTCAAATTATTTCTAATACTTTCTACACATATTGATTTCTTTTAAAATATTTAACAATTTATCTTTTTAATATTTTTAATAATCTTGTCAATAACAAAAAAATGGCATAACCAATCCATTATATATTTTCCATTTTCTCTTTTCCCTTTTTTTAATTAGAACTTTAACATTGAGAAAGAAGGGTATTAATTATAAAAGTAAACATTTGAATAATGTGTTTTGAGATATTCGCTTATGTGCAACACCAACATTAAACAGGCAAGATTGGAAGTAAACTTTTAAAATTCATATTGTACAGATAAAAATAGTATAGAAATATGCAATACTATATTGAAATATATTTCAAATAACACCAACCTTTTTGATGGGTACCGATCAGTACTTTAAATATTAGCACAAAACTATATTGATATTAAAAATTTTAAAAATAAAAGAAAAAGGATATGGGATTTGAATACATTCCGTCTCATTATTTTCTATACTATATTCTAATTGTTCTTTGTAGTATAATACCCTAGTAGATCTTTTCTCATTTATCATTTTTATATTTCATTTTTAATTTAGGTTTATAAATTTTTAATAAATATAAAAAGGAAACTTTATGTCATGTTACCGAGGGCCTCATTGAAAAAAATACGATGTTTAGGGGCTTTATCAAGACTAACTAGTAAAAGATCAAAATTTAGGGACAATCTTAGAAATCAATCAAGCTAAAATAATTAAAAAAATAGAAGGTTGTTTATTGCTGACTCAAACTCTCACTCTCAGTTTCACCCAAAATCACACAGCCAAACCCTAATTTTAGTCTTTTCTGCCACTGCCACTGTCTCTTTTGCTATACTAAACCACAGTTACCTATCACAAGTTGTTGTCTCCCATTGTCTTCCACATTTTTATATTCAAAAGATAATTTTCCATTGGTATAGTATGGATGAACCTGGTATTTCTTTATTTCACCATTTTTAAATGTAAATCGATCTTAAGAAAGTGTAAAAAGAGGTTGATAAATGAAATATTTTATCCCAACTAGTAAATGTGCTTTGTTAGGAGATAAAATAAAAATTAAGAAGGAGGTAACTATATATTTTAAATGCATTCCATATAATGCATGATTCCTTTGTAATAGAGAAAACATAAAGTATTTGAATAAGCTCCAATCACTTGCGACAATAATTGTCTAGTATCATTTTGTCTAAAGAAAATGATAACAGAAATTGATTGGCAATTTAGTTATGATAGGTGGGCTCATCATATAGTTACATGAGATATTATGAAAAGATCCTCACCTTTGGATGTATGTACACCAAATCATATGCCATGCCACATTTTTGAACATATGCGATCTTCTTCAATAGGAAGCGATCACTATATATCAAAAGCTTTAATATCTGATACAAAAAGAAACAGAAGCAATAAACAAAAAAGTTGTGATGTTGGCCTCTTAAATTTATAAAACAAATTCCAATGGTTGAAAGTATTTCTTCATTATATATTTTCCATTTATGAAACTTATCATTTGGTTGATTTGATATTTATTATTTTTATGCATTTTTGTATACATGATCAAATTGAGTTGAATTCTTTACTCATCCTTCTATTTAACTTAGGAGATTGAATTGGTATATGGTATATCTATATATGTCAGTACCTATGCACATCTACGCATATGAGCATAGGTTTAGAATAAGTATATTGTATTCAAAGACAAGTTGTGGTTTAACTTAAGTTAGTGTATTAACAAATGAATTTGAAGTTATTGTGCTAATTCATTTGCATTTACTTTGAGACATAAATAGAGAGAAGTTTGAGTACTTTTAATTATTTATCTTCTTTAGAAAGATTCAAACGAGATGATTCTTCACTGGAATAAACTAGAAGAGATATGGCTACATTTTGTATGAAGACATCGAATTTTAATTCTGTGTCTAAGAGTCTCAAAAATTGTCATGAAGTGAAGAATTGGGTTTAGTGTTGGTGTGTGAATGAAAAATTTGTCTTTGGATTTTGAGGGGCAAATATGGGATTGATATAAATCGATTTGGCAAAGTTACCTTCTGGAAAGTTGTAGATCTTTCTGTTATCTTTCCAACGGTATAAAGTTTGTAAAATTTGGACTTTGGAGTCAAAAGTTATGGTTCTTGTAAGTGGATATGTTCTGGACGGAGAAAAGCAGACGATAAAAAGCAGACGGAGAAAAGCAGACAATAAAAAGCAGACGGAGAAAAGCAGACGATAAAAAGCAGACGATAGAAAAGCAGATGATAGAAAAGCAGATGATAGAAAAGCAGACGATAAAAAGCAGACGATAGAAAAGCAGATGATAGAAAAGTAGACGATAAAAAGTAGACGATAGAAAAACAGACGAAGAAATGAGACGATACATAAGATAGAAGATAGAATTGGCCTTTGAGGTCTTCATGAAAGTTTTAGACCTAGAAGTCCTCTTTCCAATGGTCTAAAAATGAAGTCAATCAGACATCTGTAGGAAAGGTTATGGAATTCGTACTGAGGCATGTACATTCTAAGTAAGGACAGAAACGTGTTGGAGTCTTTTGGCCATAACTTCTTCTCTAGACCTCCAAATGACCTGATTCTTGAACCATTGGATTCGTAAGACTTTTCTCTACATCTCCACCAAAAATAGAAGCTATCTGAAATTTATGGAGAGAGATTGAGTGAAAAGAGTGAGACGGGTACAGTGAGTGTGTTCTTCAATCATAT